>NQLW01000055.1:229891-295546 GCA_002312845.1 Kalanchoe fedtschenkoi
ATATGTGATTTTATTTTTCATATTATTTTTCTTTCAATTATTATTTTACATTTAAGTTGGTTTGGAGGAGTGTTTTAAAAATTGTTAATCAAATATGATGAAGATGGGGTTGAGATGTCCTCTCTCTAAAATTGTCAATGCAAAACTCATTTTCTCTCTTCAACCTTCAAACGATTTTTTAGTTTTACTTTCCCTCCTATTATCAATCTTATCTCCGGCCACCGGAAATCGCTTCCAAAAAAAGTATGACTGATCACAAGTTATAAAAGAGCATGACTCAAACATCAAACATCCCAGATTAAATAAGGTTAACATCCCATATTTAACTATTGGACTGATTTTTTAAAATAAAATTTACCTTGACACTTCTAAACTAATATTATCACTAGATTTAGATTCGTGTGCGAAAATTACGTTTTTTGGTGATAAAAACAAATAATATCATTTTGCGCACATAAACAAAATGACGTCTTTTCATACTCAATCATTAATAATCCTCAATAAATTTAATAAGATCTATTTTATTTAAGAAATCAAACAATTTAATCTTAAGCATCATTCGAAACAAATCTAATTTTTTTCATCGCACTATTTTTGAAAATCGTGGTAGCTCGGACCACAATTAGGTAAGTGGTGATAGTTCAGGACCCTTTTTGAATTTTTTCCTTAAAATTTATATAAGTACAATCTTTAACTAGATCAATGGTTGAATCGATTTGAACTAACGGTTCAATTAAAAATTTAGAAATCAGAATCTTGAGTGGTTTGATCTCCGATCTGATTTTGATAACTATAATTTCCAAATCAGATTTTTAACAATTAGTATTAATATATATTTAATCTATTAAATTTAACTTTAAACTAATACCAGGAGTATAATTCTCCTGGTGACCACATTATTTACATCACCAACCAGATGTTATATATCTGTAGTATGACTTGATGTTAAATAACATTAGATGTTCACCATGTATAAGAAATATTCACAAACTCTGTATTAATATTCAACGATTTTGTGATGATATTCTCAAGATAACACTAAGTAAACAGAATTGTTATGCAAATACTCGTCGGTTTTATGATGGAATTCACTATTTATCTACTAAATTTATGTTAATATTCATCAATTTCATAGTAATATTCATGAAAAAACTAGTTATTCATAAATTACAATTAAACATTATTTGCAAATTTTTTAGTGTTATTTATATTTTCAAAAATGAAAAAAATCAATTATTTATATTTTTTAAAAATCTAAATTTTCATTTTTTATTTGGTTTTAACTTTTATCCAACATGAATTGTCTCAAAACGGCAGGGCATCAATCCACCCATGGAGATGATGGCGGTGTATCCAATTGGAAAAGAAAAACCGTGAGTAGCCCACAGAAAATCAAAGATGAAACAAACATGTGAATTAAAGAAAGGGGAAAAATCCAAAAGGGGCCCTGAACTATCACCGCTTACCCAATTGCGGTCAGAACTACCATGATTTCCAAAAAAGGTGCGATGAAAAAAAAATTAGACTGATTTTCTAAATTAAAATTTACCATTACATTCCAAACATAATATTAGTATAAGATTTAAATTTGTGTGTGAAAATTACGTCATTTGGTTATCAAAAGATGTCGTTTTCTTTATTTGCGCAAAACGATATGATTTATTTTGATAACCAAACGCGTAATTTTTGCACACAAATCTAAGTCTTATAATTATATTAGGTAAGGAATGTAATGGTAAATTTTATTTTAGAAAATAAGTCAATTTTTTTTTTCATCGCACCCTTTTTGGAAATCGTGATAGTTCTGACCGCAATTGGGTAAGCGGTGATAGTTCAGGATCCCATTTGAATTTTATCCTTAAAGAAATGAAGGGATAAGCTTTGGCCGCTTACTTCATAATAATGAAAATGATCCATTCAATGTCGCAATCAAAACCTGCGCAGTTTTGATCGGATTCGTGGCCATTTGTCCAATCACAAGCTGAGCACGTTCATTTGCTCTTTTTCTTATCCAGTGCCATAATGATAACAAGTACTCCCTCCGTCCTCTATTACATGTCGTTTAAGGTTAATTTGAATAGATTAAGGTGAAGTTAATGCTAGCGGTTGAACAAATTTAATGAATGAGTGGTTGATGTTTTTATAAAAAAATTCATGCAAAAAGTAAAATTGGTAGATGATTACTGGTGGAGAATGTATTTTTTATTGAATATGATAATGAAGTGATTAATGCTTGACATTTTAAGGTAGTTGTTGACATTAAATACGTATTGGAAATTGTTAAGTGACAAGTAAAAGTGGACAAAAAAATTCGGTTAAGTGACATGTAAAAGAGGACAGAGGGAGTATATGCTCATATTTAGGACCTCCTTTCCAGTGTTTTACTTTTATATATTAAATTAAATAATTTGTAAAATGATGTGAGATTAGATATAATAAACAAAAATGGATAAATTCCCAGTCAGTTTGCGGTCATTTGTTTATTCCTTAAAATTCATCTTTTTTTTCTCGCATTTCCGGTGAATTTCAAATATTTCTGTTTTTCGGGTCAGTTTCGAGGGCTTTTCCGACATACTGTTTTTTTTTTGTCAGTTTTCCAACCATTTTGTTGGGGTGTGAGGTCAAATTGATAAACTGATAAATTGAATTAGGTCGAATCGAATCAACTAGTTCGATTCGATATTTTTTTACCAAACAAGCAGTTAAAGTTTGAAGCAATGAGAAAAAGTGAACAGTTTGGTTCGGTAATAAATTTTTAGGTGGGGTCATCTCTCAGGTCAATAACATCAGGTTCGCGACACCCCCATCTCAAATACCGTCTGATATTGGCCTAGATGGCAAGGGTGCACCACGACGGTTCCGCACTATAGCTGATTGCATCGCCATCTCTGAGCCACGAGAGCTAGAACTAGAAGATCTTGTTTTTGCAGCATCAGAAGAGTCTGTCTCTTTCGCCGAGGCCAACGCTGATCTGGCTTGAAGAGCAGCAATGGAGGAAGAGATGATCGCCATCAAAGACAACCGCACTTTGGAGCTGGTGGATCTCTCAGTTGGTCATGGCCCGATTGGTCTCAAATGAGTTTACAAACTCAAGAAAGATGCATAAGGGACGGTGATTAAGCACAAAGGGCATCCAGTAGCAAAGGAATACGTGCAACGTGCTGGAATCGATTTCGATGAGGTCTTTGCACCGGTGGCAAGACTTGACCGTGCGCGCACTAGTGGCTATCGCTGCACATGAAGGATGGACGATGCACCATCTCGACGTCAAGTTCGCTTTTTAAACAGCGTTCTTAAGGGGAAGGTATACGTCTCTCAACCACCGGGTTTCTCTATTACTGGCCAAGAGCAAAAAGTGTTCAAGCTACGCAAGGCTCTCTATGGACTACGTCAAGCACCTAGAGCTTGGAATGCCAAACTTGATCGAACATTGGTGGCACTAGGCTTCAGTCGTTGCACTGAATAACATGAAGTATAGACACGTGGCGCGAGACAGAGGCGGCTGCTTCTAGGTGTCTACGTCGATGATCTGATTCTCACTGGTGCTGATCCATGTGAGATTGGAACATTCAAGAAGGAGATGATGGGCTCGTTCAAGATGAGTGATCTCGGACATCTGAGCTACTATCTTGGCATTGAAGTAAACATTTGCTTGGATAGAAGAGGAAGGACTGATGGAGAGATGACAGGGCGTACGGTGTCCTTCCTCCATCGGAGCGGGCAGCACCGCCCATGGAGGCCGCAACATATTTCGCCAGGGCCGAACGTGACAGATTTCATCGGAAGGAATCCAACGGCATGCAACCCGGATAAAAGACTTCCACCAAAGCGGCAGGGATGCGAGGGGCGTTCAGAATCATGGAAAGGACGTTCGGAACTCTCACACGCGGACAAGCATGTCCTAGTCGGGGATCGGGAGACTGCTTCCAGACACCAGATGCGGCGGCCAACATTTGCGGAAGTTGTATCGTCTTCCAAAAACCCTAAACCATTATTTGAGGATATTCAACTTCCGCCGCGGCGGGTTCAGCATCGAGATGGAGAGCCACTCATTCTCTTCTCTAACGAGGAAATCTTTCCAGCATATCAATCTATGTCCAACGCGGTAGTTTTGAAGTTTACCGAAACTCGTCCGAGAGTGGAGGAGATCAAGAATTTCATAAAACAACATTGGTATTTGGAAAGCATGCCCATCGTTGGAGCCCTGGACGGTCGCCACATACTGATGATTTGCTCTACGGAAGCTGATGCTGTGGAAGTTCTTACGAATGACTCGCACAGAATTGATTCCCTGGGTTTTCGCACGTTACGATGGACAACAGGCTTCTCGGTTAAAGCCGAACCGACTATCATGGTGACATGGGCAAAGTTAACAGGGCTTGATCCTGGTCTATACCGTCCGAGTTTCCTAAGGGAAATCTGTATGGGATTTGGAAGATTTCTGAAGGCAGACCCTCACACTTTAGAACTTTCAAACCCTGGAATGGCACGGGTGTGTGTGGAAGTCGACATAAGGCAGCCACTGGCGAAAGGCGTTTGGGTTGGAACGGAACTCCAGCAGCAATGGGTCGAAATTGAATATGAAGGGAAACTAGATTACTGTTACCGATGCAAGAAACAGGGGCATTCCGTTGGAAGTTGCAGGAAGGAACTTGCCCGGAGTCGTAGAGCAGCAGAGAAAATTAACAGACAAGGAGAGGAGTGGGGGGCAACAGATATCCAGAATGGTTTACCAGATAGCCAAGAACGTGATAACTTGAATGCTGCAGCTTCAAATAATGATGGAAAGTGGCAAATTCCGAAGGGGCGGAGGAAGAAAACGGATGAACGAAACCACATCAACAAGTGGAAACCAAAGTACACAAACGAAGTGGAGTGTGGAGTTGCGTCCCAACCAACCCCACCAACTCAGGAGGATAGACCAAAAGCATCAGAGGTTGAGGTGGCAAATGGGGACAACCATGCAGCAATCCACGTGGAATCTCGTCTTGCTAACACGCAAGTCCCTGAGGAAGATCCCCTCCCAGCTTCATTCCAAACCCATCGTAATCTGAAGTATCTTCAGTTCGGAAGTTGGCAGAGAGATCAACCTGTAGCCCAGCCAGCCGCTCAGAAGAAGCAAGTCCACAGGTTGACTCGGTTAGCCGTCGAGTCCACATTCATGCAGAGAATCCGCACCAGTGTCGAGGAATTCATGTTCCAGCTATATGAGGACACTAAGCCGAAGCATCCTCCTTCCGTATACAGAAGGATGCTATCGATTGACGACTCAGGGATAGATCGAGTGACTCAGCCGCTATTAACCTGGGAGAAGACTCAACCAAATCCGTTGGCGGTTGTTCTCCCAGAGGAGGAAACAACTGAGGAAACAAATCAGAGTATCGCAGAGAGAGTTGCTAGCTTGAAGAAAGTCAGGGACCTTACCAGGCGCGTAACCCGCAGCGCCACCAAATCCAACCCCGAGACCATTAAAAATGATTAACACAATCTGTTGGAATGCTAGGGGCGTATACAATAGAGGGACAATAGATCACCTCCTTCATTTGGTATCACTTCACAAGCCATCCTTTCTCTGCATTTTAGAACCCAAAGCTTCTGCAAGAAAGCTTCCCCGTTTGGCCAGAAGACTGGGCTTCGTGAATAGTTACTGCGATCATGACGCTACAACTAACATTTGGTTGCTTTGGCAGGACTCAATCGAAGTGGACGTCATGGAGAAATCAGATCAGCACTTCTCAGTAGAGATCAAATTCCTCTCTTGGAACAAAAGCATCCTCTGCTCCTGTATTTATGCCCGTTGTGCTCGACAAGCGCGAGCAAGGCTGTGGGAGGAATTATTTCAATTTGGTAACAATTTACCCTTTCCATGGCTTCTAATGGGAGATTTCAATGTTATTACAGATTGGGAGGAGAAGAAGGGGGGAGTGCGGCGCGATGACGGCAGCATGCGGAATTTTGTAGAGTTCATACACAGGCTCGGTTTGATTGATATCGGAGTTTCGGGCAAGTCATTATCCTGGTGCAACAATCAGCAGGGTTGCAGGAGAGTTTATAAGCGGCTGGATCGGGTATTACTCAATACCACCGCAGTGGCGGCCCTCCCAGATTTTAAGGTGCGGCAGCTCGACAGAATCCAATCGGATCACTGTCCCTTGCTTTTGGAAGTCTGTTCCTCCCTCCCAAGGAAGGCTTTCTTTAGTTTCCACTCCATGTGGTCAGACCATGAAGGCTTCCTGCCGTTGGTAAGGCAGCACTGGAGAAGTAATCGCGGCAACAACCCGATGGTAAACTTCACAGAAAATCTCAAGGAGCTGCGTCGGGTTTTAAGGGAGTGGAATTGGTCAACGTTTGGCGATCTGAATAGGAAGGTGGAGGAGGCCAAACACAAGGTAGATATAGCAGATACTGACATAATGCAAGGCTGGTCAGAAGGCAGAGAGAAGGCGCTATTGGAAGCGCAAGCCGAGCTAGCCTCGTATCTTCGAGCTAAAACCAAGCTGTTGGAGGAGAAAAGCAGGCTTCAATGGCTGAGTGGTGGGGAAAAGAACACGGCCCTGTTTCACACTGCTATGAAGGTGCGTCGAGCTCAATCCCGGAGTCAGATCGAGCTCCCCAATGGCAGTTGGACTGATGACAGACAAGTTATTGGCAATGCAGCAGCCCAAATGTTCGAATCATTACTGGGTCCGATCACAAATCCGCTCGATGAGGATGTATTGTCTGTCATTCCTGATCTTATCACCCAATCGGAGAATGCTATATTGATCGAGCCTCCATCATTCGAGGAAGTTCGAAAAGCTGTGTGGGATATGGAAGCAAAGAGCGCTCCGGGTCCAGATGGGTTCACGGTATTTTTCTATCAGCGTTGCTGGGACATTATAGCTGCTGATCTTCATGCCGCCGCAACTTGGTTTTTTCAGCCAGGGCATTTTCTCCCTCGAGCAGTCACAGCCACTCATCTGGTTCTGCTTCCGAAGGTCAAGCTTCCTCAATCAATTCAGGATTTCAGGCCAGTAAGCTTGTGCAATGTGCTTCACAAAATTATATCGAAGATTCTCAACAACCGTTTGTCAGAACTGCTCCCGAAACTGGTTGGTGAGGAGCAAGCAGGTTTCGTCAAAGGGCGTAACATTCATGAGGCCATAGCCTTGGGGCATGAGATTGTTAGAGATATAGATAAGAAGGTATGGGGAGGTAATGTCGTCCTAAAGCTAGATATGTCGAAGGCTTATGATCGGCTTTCCTGGGCCTTCGTTATTCGAATCCTTCGGCGTTTCGGATTTTCTAATGATTGGTGCGACATAATCTATCGGAACATTTGCGGTTGTCATTTCTCTATCAAGTGGGAAGGAGATACCTATGATTTTTTCAGATCATATAAAGGAGTGCGTCAAGGGGATCCACTATCATCATCTCTTTTTGTGCTGGCGATGGATGTGTTCAGCAGAATGCTAAAGCGTGAGATGGGGGAAGGTCTATTGCGTCCTTTCTCTTGTTGAAATCAGGTGAGTCCACCCTCTCATCTATTATTCGCAGATGACGTGATGATTTTTTCCAATGGTAGTATGTCTTCGGTGAGGAAATTATCAGAGGTTATCGATAGCTTCTGCTCCAGTTCAAGGCAGATTATCAATGCTCAGAAGAGTGCCATATTCTTCTCAAAGTGGATTCCGGGTTCAAGGCGAGCAATCATTTTACAAAACACAGGTTTCTCTCCAGGTTCTTTCCCTATTAACTATCTAGGAGCGCCTTTATTTGCGGGGAGAACGAAGAAATTTTTTTTCGATGGCTTGCTTCAGAAAATCCGGAACAGGGTAGAAGGGTGGAAGAGCAAGCTAATTTCTTTTGGAGGAAGGATTACAATGATTAAATCTGTATTGTTATCGATGCCAGTGCATATGCTATCAGCCATTCCTGTCCCCAAGGTTGTGCTTAAAGGTATCAATTCTATCCTCGCTTCTTTCTTATGGAATGCAGGCAAAGAGAAGCGTCACCACTGGACTGCTTGGAGCCGAGCTAGCTTGCCGATTGATCAGGGTGGTATTGGTATCTGGCCTATCCAATCAATTATGGACAGCTTTCACGCTAAACTAGCATGGCGTTTTTGGGAAGGTGTTTCTCTATGGGCCCGTTTTGTCCGCGCAAAATATGAGCGGCCAGCCGGGGGTCAGGAGTTCAGGGAGAATGGTTCTGCGCTCTGGCAGTCCATCCTTCCTTTTGTCCGCCTACTTCAGAACAAGGTTAGATGGGTATTTGGTCGGGGCAGAGTTTCTTTGGGCGCTGCATTTCCAATGTGGAATTTAGCTCCGGATCTGAGGAATGTATCGGTTTCTAATGCTATTACAGATGTCTCAGTTTTTAGCTCTCTTCCGGTTGTTCAGAGATCAGAACTGCAAAGCACGATTTTAGATCACAGAGAGCAGGACCGGCTGGTCTGGGCGGAATCTGCATCAGGGAAGCTCACGGCCACCTCTTTCAGGTCATGGGTCTCGCCAAATTTGGGTAGAGGGGACCTGAATTGGATATGGTATTCTTTCTTTCCCATGAAGATCTCTGGTTTTCTTTGGCGTCTGTTCAACAATGCGGTGCCGATAGATAGTCGTATCCAGAGCAAAGGCATTCAGTTGGCGTCTCGCTGCAGGTGTTGTCAAGTCGGTCATATAGAATCAATAGATCATCTGTTTATTCAGGGCAAGCTAGCCTCAAATATATGGGGTTATTTCGCTCAGGTTTTGGACAAGCCAAAGATTGTTTCTATTTTTCAATTCCGCTGGGCTTGGATTGGTCAAGCAGCCCCAAAGTCTCAATTAGATTTCATAAATCTCATTGTAGTCGGCTGCGGTTTATGGGAGCTTTGGCGTGAGCGCAATAGCAGAATTCATGGAGAGGTGGAGCCCGAGCTTGGTGCCATCCGTCGTATCAAGCAATGGTGTTCATGGTTATCTCCCCTCCTTCGCCCCTCTGCAGCAGCTTCGCCTCCAGACTTGATAGCGCTAGCTGCGGTGAGAGTTGAGAAGATAGCCATCGCTCCGCCAAAGATTCGGTGGGTTTCATGGGATCCAGGAGAAAGATTAACTCTAAATGTGGGTGGGTCCGCGGCAGCGTTGAGGTCTTCGGGGGGTGGAATCATTAGAAGTGTCAGTGGCCAGCCAAAGCTCTTGTTTTCAGCTCGCTTCGATCCAGGCCTATCAAACACAGTAGCGGAGTTTATGGCTGCTTTGCGGGGTTTAAGGGAGGCTTATGCGGCAGGTTTAGAGATCTCGGAGGTGCAAACGGATTCCTCAGTCTTAGCAGATGCGGTGAATAATTTGAAATCCTGCCCGTGGGAGTGTTGTTATCTGTTGCGTAGCATTCGAGAGGTTTTAAGGGGTGCAAGAGTTCGCCATATTTATCGTGAAGCTAATCAGGTAGCGGATGCTTTATCGAAAGATGCTCCAGCCTCGGGTTGCAAAGTCTCTTCATCGTGGTCTGATTTTAGTGCTCATGTTCGGGCGTTGATAATTTTAGATCGTAATCGCACAGCTTCGTGTCGGATTGGTTAATTGTTCTTGTCTTTTATTTGCTTTGAATAAAATTTCTTTTAAAAAAAAAATCTTGGCATTGAAGTCAAACAGTAGCACGAAAAGATCACCATGAGCCAAGGCGCATATGCGGCCAAGCTTCTAGACAAGGCAGGGATGAGCGAATGCAACAGTGTCCAGATTCCAATAGAGCTCTAACTAAAATTAAGTAAGAACATCTCCAATCCACCCACTGATCCCACACTCTATTGAAGCATAGTAGGAAGTCTGCGCTACTTGGTTCATACCCGACCAGACATAAGCTTTGTGTCGGGTATGTTAGCAGGTTCATGGAAAATCCCACGACGGAGCACATGAGCGCCGTCAAACATATCCTTCGCTACATTGCCGGCACATTGCATTTCGGTCTACGCTAGACCAAGGGAACCCACAAGATTGAGCTCATGGGATACAATGATGCGGATATGGCTGGGGACGTGGATGATCGGAAGAGCACCACTAGCATCTTGTTTTGTATTCACCGTGCACCTGTGACATGGCAATCCAAGAAGCAACCGGTAGTGGCCCTCTCATCTTGTGAAGCTAAGTACATCGCCGCCTTGACAACAGCAGCATGCCAAGGCTTATGGCTAGGACGTCTGGTTGGAAGCTTCTGCGGGCAAGCGGCAGACGTCACAACCATTTTTATCGATAATCAATCGGTAATTCAACTGTGCAAAAATCCAGTTGTTGATTTATAACAGCCTTTGATCTTAAACCCTCAAAAATAGCCTAAAAACTGAATTTTTAAGTTTTAAAATCAAAGTTTTGACTTAAGAAAAATTAAACCACTTTCGAACAAACTTGGTCTTAGAACCTCAAAAATAGCGTTAATGCTAAGTTTGTGAGGTTTAAAGCATGCGTGTTGGCCTAAAACAACTCAAACCACATTTAAACTTAATTTTTATGATTTATAATTAAATTTGATTTTAAAAAGTTGTAAATAGTTTAAAAACTATGTTTAAGTTTTAAATCCTGATTTTTTACTTAAATTAACTCAATCCACTTATGAACTTGAGTTTTCGAGATTTAAAACCAACTCCACTCTTTAAAAGTTCTGACTATCATAAGAATTGATTTTTCAGCTTTAAATCATAATTTTTGATTAAATCAACTCAGAGCAGTTCTGAACTTAATTTTTTAGATTTATAACCAAGCTTGGTGCTAAAGCCTCAAAAATAGCTTTCTGATTTTAAATCCTAAGTTTTGACTTAAATCAACTTAAACCACTTTTAAACTTAGTTTTTTAGATTTATAACCAATTTTGGTCTTAAAAACCTCAAAAATAGCCTAAGAATTAAGTTTTTGAGTTTTTAATTCTAACTTTGTACTTGAACAACTCAAACATCATTTGAACCGAGATTAATTGATTTATAACCAAGCTTGGTGCTAAAACTTTAAAAACAGCCTAAAAACTAAGTTTGTAAGTTTTATATCCTAAGTTTTTCAGATTTATAACCAAAATTGGTCTTAAAACGTAAGTTATGAAAAATGTTTGTGTTAAAACAACTCAAACCACTTTTAAAGTTGGTTTTTGATATTTATAACTAAAGTTAATCTTAAAATTTCACAAATAGCCTTAGTTTGAGGTTTAAATCTTAAATTTTGACTTAGAACAACTCAAACGAGAGTTTTGAACTTAGTTTTTGTGATTTATGACCAGATTTGATCTCTAAGTTCTAAATAGCTTAAGAACTAAGTTTGTGAGTTTTATATCATATGTTGTGTCTTAATTAACTTAAACCATTGTTGAACTTAGTTTTTTAGATTTATACCTAACGTTGATCTCAAATCCTCAAAAATAGCGTCAAAACTAAGTTTTTAAGGTTTAAATCTTAAATTTGAATTTAGATCAACTCAAACATAATTTGACAAAAAGATTGGTTTATTTATAACATACTTCGGTGCTAAAACCTTAAAAGTAGTCTACAAACAAAGTTCATGAGTTTTGAATTCTATGTTTCGATTTAAACCAACTCAAACTATTTTTGAACTTACTTTTTTCGATTCATAAATAAATTTTGTCTTAAAACCTGAAAATAGTCTAAGAACAAAGTTTGTGAGTTTTAAATCTTAACTTTGGACTTAAAATCAACTCAAACATCATTTGAACTAAAATTGGTTGATTTATGAATAAGTTTGGTACAAGGATTTCAAAAATAGTCCAAGAACTAAGTTTATGAGTCTTATATCATAAGTTTTTGCTTAAAATAATTCAACCACATTAGAACTTCGGTTGTTGAGATTTATAACCTACTTTGGTCTTAAAACCTCAAAAACAAAATAAGAGATATGTTTGCACGTTTTATATTCAAAGTCTTAGCTTTAAACAACTCAAACCATTTTTGAACTTGGTTTTTCAGAAATAGTCTAAGAACAAAATTTGTGAGCTTTAAATCCTGAATTTTGCATTAAAACAACTCAAACCACTTCTGAAATTGATTTTTGAGATTCATAGCTTACTTTGGTCTTAAAAAGTTCTAAATACCGTAAGAACTAATTTTTTTGAGCTTTAAATCCTATGTTTTGGTCTAAATCAAATGAAACCTCGTTTGAACTTAATTTTTAAGATGTATAAGCAAGTTTGGTGCTACAACCTCAAAAATAGCCTAAGAACTAAGTTTGTGAGTTTAAATCCTAAATTTGGACTTAAATGCACTTTTGAACCAAGCTTAGCAGATTTGGAAGGCTGCTTGGGTTTAAACCTCAAAATTAGCCAAAGTACAATATTATGAGGTCAAAATCCTAATATGGATTTAAATTAACTCAAACATCATTTGAACCAAGATACTTTTATTTATAACCAAGCTTGATCTAAAAATCCCAAAATAGCCTAAGAACTAAGTTCGTGAAATTCAAATCTTGACTTTAGACTTAAATCAACTCAAACATCTTTTGAACTAGAGTCGATTGATTTATGAACAAGCTTGGCGTTAAAACCTCAAAAATAAAGTAACAACTAAGTTGGTGAGTTTTAAAGTCTAAGTTTGGACTTAAATCTACTCAAACTACTTTTGAACTTAGTTTGATTGATTATAACCAAACATGGTGTTAAAACCTCTAAAAAAGCCTAAAAACTAAGTTTGTGAGGTTTGCATCCTAACTTTGGATTTCAATAAACTCAACTCTCAACAGATTAAGATATCAAATAGCCTAAGAACTAATTTGTGGAAAAAAACCTAGATTTTAGCTTAAATCAACACAAACCACTTTCAAAGCAGGATTGGTTGATTTATAACCAAACTTGGTGCTAAAACCTTAAAAAAGACCAAGAACTAAATTTTTTAGTTTTAAATCCTAAGTTTTGGCTTAAATCAACTCAAATCAATTTTTAACTTACTTTAATCAAGCTTGGTATTAAAACATATAAAATAGTCTAAGAACTAAATTTTTTATTTTTAAATCCTAAGTTTTGACTTAATAACCTTGTTTTTGAGTTTTTTATTAGTCAACTAAACTCCACCCCTCACTTATAACTATTTTAAAAGATTTGTACCATGTACTAGTTTTTCTTGGATCTCTAGCTATATAAGGCCAATGTTCATGGCTTTGAAGACATCAGACGGATTCTCCTTCCCCAAAGAGAGCATTTTGATGCAAAATATAAAGGGCTAGTTAGTTTATAGACAAAATTATACATTGAATCAAAATATTGTAACAAATCCTTTATGTGTGCATAAGTGGCCTCAGACTCGATATGGTGGGTTGTGGGCCCTCTTCTACTACTGTGCTTAGCTGGTTCTAACGATTGCACTTCTGCATATTCTTAAAAGATGGTTCCTTAATCATGACGATCATCTTCGGCCAGTACGCTTTCACCACAAAGTCGGGTTTTGTGAAGCCACCCTTCCTAGCGAACCAGAATATATTTTGAAGCACTTTGAACTCGTTGGCCTTAAAGAAGGCGATGATGACCTTAAAGTTATCTTTTAACCGCCGGATGAACCATACTAATGATAAAATATACGAGTTAGGAAGCAAAACTTCGATTCAAATAATTACTTATTTGGATTTTAAACTATAAGATATATTAAATCATTTACCTTAAATTTTTCAACCACCTCATCCACACCTCGGCTAAAATTTAAGTGGACTTGATCCACGGCCTAGTCTAGTGGAGGTGCTTGAGCGGTCGCACCTCCCTATTGACTTGTTAGATCAAATCTAAAAAATTAAACAGAAAATAGTTAAATGTTATGACAAGCATACATTTAAATGTTGATGAATTTCCGACCATCGAATCTAGTCCCGATTTTTCAGATAGTCATGAGACTCGATGTCTCTAGTTCCGACCATCAAAGCCCCCAAAGTTTTATATTTTTAGATGAGTTTGTTACTAATTTGCAGCTATTTTTCCCTGTGGATTGACTTTGTATTTACTACTAGCTAGTGAGCCAGATTTATAAATTTATTTGCCCAGGCGTCCAATGACGGTCATGTCAGTCTCCAGCCTCCTGTTTTAAGCCTTTTGGGATCCGCAACTTTTTCATTGGCTCTAAGATCGATGGGTGATTTAAGATCATGTGGTGTGCTTACTCTAATTCTCCGACATATTGTGTGCGACCGATAAGCATTTGAGACTGAACAAGCTAAGATATTTGAAATTTCCGGACATCTTGTTAGTCATATGAGATGCGGACTTGCCAAATTTTGACTCGTTTGTCGATGGGGAGTTGGTGACTTAACCCTCGTTCTCAGAGCGAAATGATGCATGTCTGCAATTTCTTAAAAATGAAAGATGAGCACATAATACAAATATATAATAGAACTTGTAAATGTATAAGTAATAATTACAAGCCAAAGAACTAAACATTCAAAGTTCAAGAACTCTTTAAGCAAGAGCTAATTCACATACATGACATAAGAACTATTCACATCCAAAAACATGACACATGTCACAGAACAGTTACATGACATAAAAACTATTCAATCCAAGATTGTGTGACAGTAGAGCAGTGAGGTGGGGTGGCTCGATATTATGGTGGGTGGGGTTAGGTCTAGATTTTAAAAAAGTTTGAGGTGGGGACTACAAGGGGGCTGAGGTGACGGTCAGAGGTGGTCGGATTTGAGGTGTGTTTGATAGCCGCTAGTGGAGGTTTAGCGGGGGGAAATGGTAAGGACGGAAGAAAGAATTACAAAAAGTAATTTGGGCTTTATTTTAATTTTTTTTTTAGCCAGGTTTCAACCAAATGTGATTTTTTTAATGAGTTAGTCGGAAATTGGTCAGAAAACTCCAAAATTTTCTGCCCTCTTTGCGGGTACTGACCGAATTTTCAATTAAATACGCTACAAAAACACAATATGATCGGAAGTCCCCAAAAGTTGGAAGGAAATTTATAATATTCCGGCCTTTTTTCGGCAAGTCTTTAAATATATTAATATTTAACTAAAAAGCAATTTCGGTCAGAAAATCACCAAAAACTTTCTGAACAGCTTATTTTTATCACAAACAATATCAATTTAGAGCGTAATAGGATAGGATATGATATTCAAAAATTTCAACCTAGAAGAATGGGGGTCGAGGTAGGTCCTTATCCCCACCACGGGCAGCGAAATGTGAGTAGAATGCACTAACACAAAGACATACACCAACACACAATTAATAATAACAAAGGAACATAATGCATAATTTTTAATGTGGTTTAACTCTCAACAAAACCTGCATTCGTAGATATCTACTATTTGTATATATGTACTCTAAGAATGGATATCATATATTTATCAACACTCCATTGCTTTTCCAATACCTTGACGAGTGAGTAAAAAGAATTAAGGGTCTCTCTTACTAAATATTTTTTGCACATAAAATGTCACTTTGTAAAAACATATAAGGCTTATCCAACAAAAAACCAACGTAAAACCTTTACATCACTAAAAAAGAATTCTTATTATGAATTTTTCTTGACAAGTCTCTCATTAGTTCTCATATTGTTCCTACCGCTAGGACATCGTCCTATTTATATATGTATTAATAATAAATTAGATAGGATTCTCAAATATACTAAAATAATAATTTATTAACATATCTATAATAAGACTCTTACTTTTAATTAATTTTCGAACAAGTTGATTCCCTATTTGTTTTCTATTTTCTTTTTTAAAAATTTAGTCAATTCCTGACTAATGTTTCTTTGGCTACAATTTCTATAATATTCCATTTCCGCATATTTTCATGCAACTTTCAAATATGAAGAGTCGTTATCGTCTTTTTTATCATTCTTTAAATAATGTGAAAGTCTTTACCTCTTCTTTCATTATTGGAATGAACTTTATACATGACTTTTCAACAAGATACGATATTAAACATTTTATCTTCATCGAACTTTTCCCTTCATCTTAAATCGCACTCTACCACTCGATCCCCCTTGTTAGTCACGTTCCATGAGCTTTAGGTCTTCTCCCTCAATTACAATACTCAAAATCTTCCTTCTTTGTAGAAGTAATCTTGTGCAACATCTTTCTTGATATGTTTTATAAAATATACATATCTTATAGTATCTTTAACTTTTTTTTTCTACTATTTTCTCCTTATATCAACTTCACTTTTGTTTCACTGATGACTCTTCTTCTTAATCGTATAGTGCAGTGCCCCCACAAACTAGTAGTTTTTTCTAATATTGGAGATTAACGTCTCACTATTTCAACATGCGCACCAACAAACAATAAGATAAATAAATAATGAAAAAAGAAAAAAATATTTTAATGTGAGTCTCAACAAACTATTTCAACGTCCACATATCTCAAATATTAACATACTTTTATTATGAGAATGAATATTCTTAGTTCAACACTCTCAAACATAATCTTTTCAACCTCAAATATTTTTTCTAATATTTTGATGAGTGAGTTTCAATAAAGGGAGAGTCTTTCACACTCAACATTGTTGGTACATAAAAGATCACTCTAATAAACCATACATAGTTTTTCTTACCTACAATCTAAAAAAATAATAATGAATCCTCATGAAGAACATTCTCACAAATTCTATGCAATTTACAAATAGGCTCATTCTTTTTTATATATTTTTATTTTAAAAATATAATTAATTTCTAACAAAGTTACACCTTTTCTTTTTATAAAGATTCAGAATACAATAAAATAACACAAGTAATAATCTTAATCCTCTTCTTTGGACCTGATTTCATTTCAGGGTAAAATGAATTCAAATAAATTCATTTTCTCTAATCTATATATGAAGGATAAATATAGGCAAATTAGATGTATTTTGTTTGAATTAGAATATTAGGTTGTTGAATGGTAAATAATTTTATCTTAGATGTTTTTTTAGGGATTTCAGAATTTTTAATATTTTAAGATCTTAAGAATTTCATATTATTAATGAGTTTTTCAAATATTCTAAAAATACTGTAAAAAATAAAAAATATTAAAAACTCCAAAATCTAAAACCTTAAAACCTTAAAACCTTAAAACATATAAAACTATCCAACACTATTATTGTCATAATTATTAAAATCGTACTGGAAGTTAAATCGGTCACTGGTCTTGTTCATGATTTTTCTATTGAATCGGTGGTTTGTAACAAGTCAACCGCCAACTTAATAAGATTATTTAATTTTATTGTATTATTAGTTTGAAGTGAATCCTTATGTATAAGGTAGAGAGTATAGCCAAGTTGTAGAAGTGAGATTTAGGATAAGATAGATGAAGTGTTTTAAAACCTTTCTTACTCACTCTTTTAACAAATGCCAATTAATTACTAATTAGAAAGTTTTAACTATCGGTTAATGATAAACTAATTATAAATTGAAATTTCACCAGTTTAATACAATATCCTTTGAAAGATTTTATATTGAACCAGCTAGTTTAGTCCAGTGCAATGCGGTACATATATTCGAGTAGAACCCAAACCAGTTTCGATACCCGGTCTGAGAGATTGAACCAGCCAGGGGTTTTAATAACAATGTAAAATATTATAAATTGAAATTTCACTAGTTCAATATAAAATTAGACTGGTTTAAATGATTTGTAATGAAATGGCCAGTTCGATCCGGTTCAACTTGATTTATTATGCAATTTGATACATTTATTTGACCTTGACGGTTATCCGATCTGGTATCCAATCTGTTGAAACAACCGATCCGATAAATTTTTTAATAAAAGTGGTTACTAGTGAAACAAGAGTGAGATAATGTAAACCATGTATAATTTATCAGCTACTGTATGAGTAATAAATTAATAATTTTTTATTTATATTTTTTAGATACTTTCTTACACACACCTCCTTTGAAGTTCATATAGATGTGTATTCCTCAATCTCTTGAATTTTTTTTTGTCCCTTTTCATACAAAACTTTTTCTAATGGCATCTCTCAAAATATTCTATTTTTAGTGAACTACCGTTTGGAATGGCGGTTGGATTCAGCCCGCCGTTATTTCAAACTGACGCAGGACTAGGATTGAATAGTCTGCTTATGGTGCAGCCCAATCAGCACACAAGCTGACAAGACCCAGTTTCATGCCGCGATTATATTATACAATCCCGCATCAATCTGAAATAGTGGTTTTTTTTTATGAAACCCTATCGCATTTACCTTACCTCAATCGTAAATCTCATATATTAGCTCCTATAACTCACCTTGCCTCCAAAATCAATTTTGCAAAAACGTAGATGAGCCAGTCAAATAAATGGATACATCATCGCCTCGGCAGTAACATCAGTAGCTCGAGTTGTTGATTTTGGAAGGATGTGAAGATGAAGTAGCAGCTTTAAATTTGATGCAGGTGGGCCGGCTTTGTTGTCTTAAACAAAAAATTGATTATGACGGGCCGCAAGTTTTTTGAACAAAATGCATCACCATCATTGTTAATGCTCAAATCTCGGATTGTCTTAAGTTAGGTTGAGTCGTCGTTTGAAATTGAGTCTCGTCAAAAATCAACTGCTAGTGCAGAATTACATAATCCAGCTGCAATTATTTTTTAATATGATTTTGTTGAAGAAATAGATATGTAAGATCTAATTTGGTGCGATCGCCTACATGCTTGATTAATGACTATGAGTCTACAGATCGGAAAAAACTAGATCTTGTCCACATTGGCTAAACCGTCTGCAGATTACTCAATCTCATCCCAGAGCCATCTCACATCACGTAATCAGTTTGAAACAGGGGCTGGGCTGAATCCAATCGTTCCCAGCCCAGAGCTATCTCAGTCCAAAATCAGTTTGAAACAGCAGAAAGAGCAACAAAAAATCCGACTGCTTTTCACACGTCGAAAAACTCTAATCGAGATTAATGTTCTTTTTATTTCATCTCATCTCATCTAATTGATATCGTTTTATTTAATTTTGTTATAAGAATTGTGAGTTGATTCCAATGAAGTTAAAATTATCTTTCATTTTCGAAAATCTTTTATCATCTAATTTAATTTATTATTTCGCTTCAGCTCAAAATTTCAACTCAAGAAACAACTAACCCCTAATGAACAAAACTGATGATAAATTTCCAGGTTTACACAACCAACCGGTCGTTTCTTCAACCACATGGCATCGCCAAGCATATCCTGCTGCTCTTTTTCAGATCCCTATCCGATATCAAGTGATGACTTTGTTTACAGCCGGGCAGCAGCTCATTTCCTATCCATTTCTTGTTCCCACTCTACTGACCCCATGCCGTTCAACTCCAACTTCAAAGCCATCAGGTGTGATTAGGAGGTAGTAATTTTAAAGTGATATCTGATTTCATTCAATGTTTTAAGAATAGTCGTTCAAAATTTGGATTTGGATACGGTCCAAAACAACGTCGTTTTGTTTGTTTGCTGACTATTCAATTTAAAATGACGTCGTTTTGATATATAATTTTAATTGAGTAGCCGACAAACAAACAAAACAACGTCATTTTGGACCACGCAGCAAATTGCAGCGCTGCACCAAATCCTATTCCCAAAATTTGGAGTTATCCAATTTAATACTAAACTCCATGTTCCAATCCCAATTAAATGAGTGTGCAAAAAACAAAAAGTCCACTGCAGAAAAGTTTCAACCTTTGAATTTGATCCGGTTCAAAGCTTCAATCAAGTTGAATAATAGAGTGATTTTTGTATCCATCCCAGTGTGCACAGAACACGTCTAATCATAATGTGTATCATGATCTAAATTTTCAAATATACTCTCTCTCTCATAGTTATTAAAACCAAACCGGACCGGTCAATTTAACCGGTTGAACTGTGAACCGGTGCTTGATCCGGTCCGATTCGACAACATGTACCGCTATGCATGTTAAACCGGGTTCGACTGGATTGAACCGGTCAAAACCGGGTTCAACCGGATCGAACCGGCCGGTTTATATGGCCGGTTCAATAATTAATAATTATACAAATTAATGAAATTCTTAATAATTATCTAAAAACAAAATTTTTAGCAAATTTGATAACATTGGGAATCGATTTCATGCCCATTAGGATAAATGACAGCCACTCCACCACTAGATCTATTTCTAGTTAAAATCTCATCACATTCTTGTTAAAATCTATTTCTATTTTTATAAATATTATGAAACATAATCAATTAAACCGGCGGTCGAACCGGTTCGAGCCACCGGTTCAACTATGCTCTCTCTATTCTTTTTTACAAATCACTTAATTGAATTTTTTTTGTCCACTTTTACTTATCACTTAACAATTTTCAATATGAATTTAATATCAACAACTATCTTAAAACGTCAAACATTAATAACTTCTTTATCATAATCAATAAAAAATCATTGATCACCAGTAATAATTTACCAATTTTTTGCATGAATTTTTTTTAAAAAAAATTAACCACCCACTTATTAAATTTGTTCAACCGCTAATATTTACTTCACCTTAATCTACTCAAATTAATCTTAAATGACATGTATTAAAGGACGGAGGAAGTATATGACAGATCGTGATTTAGGCATTCACAAACACGCCGTGTATATGTTCATCTAAGAAATCACTCAATATATAGCGATGGTTATAGATTTTTTTTCCTTAATACAAAATTATATAATCAAAATTTTAAATTAAATTCGAAAAAATTAAAAATTTAATTGAAAAATGGATTGGAGAAGGAGTTCCAAGAATGGTATATTGTACACTTTATTTATTTCTTTGCTGAAATATGACAAGTAAACAAAATTTGGTGGCAGACTGAAATGTTTTAATTGGCAAGCCATTCAATCATCTCATCTACTGGTAGAGTCAAGTTCAAGCCACCTGAATGCTGCTGCCAGGCCGTACGTCGCTGCTCGGACTCGCTTGATCCGAATCTGACTTCCTCATCGACACCAGCTTCTTTTGCTTCTTCTTCTCTTTCGCTTCGTCGAATTCGATCTGCTCCTGCCGGCAGTCGTCGCTGCAGAAGGGCGTATCACCTCTGCATAACATATCCACATCAGCATACGCTTCAATTTAACCATCGGTTCATCCACCACTGACCTAACTCAGATCTGGACGCAATTACAATCTGTGTAGCTCGGACTCACCTGTACATGAAGATTTCTGAGTCGTCGAAAAACGGTCTGGCGCACAGGTAGCATGAATTAAGGACGAAAGCCTCCTGGCCGCCATGCTCTTCGCAATCGTTGTAGAAAAACATTCCTCTGCTCGTTTTCCGAAATCAATATATTTATGAAGTAGCTGGTGGAAGCTTCTGGATATGACGAACGCGGTCGGAAAAGCCGCCGGAGTTAGTCAGAGAGATGGTCGGAGAAGAAAACAGAGAGGAGATTGTAGAAAGTGATTTTAGGGGAGCGGAGAATAGAAACCGAGAGAGCTTATTTATGGACAAAAATAGTAATTAAAATTTAAAATATTTAAAAAAATACATATTTTAATGCAATTATTGTTCGAATATTTAATTCATGATGAGATGAGAGTGAACAGCTGAAATGATCAGAGCACAGACGGCCGGATTTATTACATTATTTTATTCCCTGATAAGTTATCATGTGAGATAACTTTACGCGCTAAATTCATGATGGTGGATGGTGTGATGATGTGTGTCCACGTACATCATCCTCCAAAATCCTATTTACTCAAATTGTGTTGACGTGTTTGTCACGTGTCAAAATAACATGGCCTGCTATTGAATCATGTGCATAAGCTCTGTTACATGATTGTGATTTCACGCACCAAATGAATTAGAGACAACAAGTATGACACAGTGTCATCGAACATCACTACTATGACAAAATTGAACATTCCGGAATAGGTAAAACTTGAAAACTATAAACCACAATAAAGAGTGTAAATTGATGAAAATTTTCATGGTAGCTGTGTTTCAAAGAGAATTTTTCTGGTGTGAATGGATGAGAGAAGCATTTCCAAAATAGTTATTAGAACCGGACCGGAGGTCGAACCAATCAGGATTTCGGTTTTTGGTTTTTCAGTTGAATTGATTATTTAAATTGGTTCGACCGTCGATCCATTTAAATGTAATTATTAATAAAAATCAAATCAGTTTGCTAGTTATCCTAAGAATAACAAAATATCTTGATGATATGTTGGTTAAATTCCGCTTGGACGCCCAAAGGGCTGGTTTCGAATCCCAGCTCAAACATTTTAATAAAATAGATTGATCTGGTTCACCGATTTTGTAAAAAAATGATCGATTTATTTGGTTTTTTTTCGATTTATTTGGTTTTTTTTCGATTCAGTATGCAACCTGATATTAATTTCAAATCGGACTGGTACCAGGTCCGATTCCTGGTCTAACCCATCGAACCGGCTGATCCGGCCCGGTTAACTATGATTTCCACATACTACCCTGGTTCTCGCTTTAGGGGCCCTCTGTTGAAAAGTAATTAATTTATAATTCAGTCCCCGTTGTATATGTATCATACATTTTAGTGCTGTGAATTCCACAGATTATCACATTCAAAAAGTCCTCTTATTACAGACTCGGAGCTGAGTCAGCCCGGGCCCAGAGTCGAATTATTTAGAGTACACGCACTAGCAGTTGGGACCAACAACTCGTGATTCGCCAAGTGTCTTTGAGTGTATTGGGTCATGCTGATGTCCTGCTCGTTTCATAGAAGGCCAGCTCATCGGCGTGGTGCGAGACACGTGTGACAGTATGATTGGGTGTGGCAGAAGCAGAATGGTTTTGTCTCTTGATTGAGTTTGAAGAGCTGTATCGACGGCGACGATGCCACCACGCGTGGTTGGTGTTGTAGTAGTTTATTCAATAAATTTTATTGGGCTATGGTAAAGTGGGAATGTGATTTTAAGATTGAGCTAAGAGTCGTTATCTATCTTTGTTCAATAAGTCAGCTAAGCATGGCGCTGATTGATTAGGTTATGTTTAAATAATTAGCCATTTGGTGTTTTATATATCTAATCTAAGGTTGGAGCAATGGGTTTACTTGTTAGTTTTATTGCATACTTTATCATGTACTCCCTCCGTCCTCTATTACATGTCGTTTAAGGTTAATTTGAGTAGATTAAGATGAAGTTAATGCTAGCGGTTGGACAAATTTAATGAGTAGGTGGTTGGTATTTATTTGAAAAAGTTCGTGCAAAAAGTAAAATTGGTAGATGATTACTGGTGATGAATGTATTTTTTATTGATTATGATGATAAAATGATTAATGTTTGACATTTTAAGGTAGTTGTTGATATTAAATACGCGTTGAAAATTGTTAAGTGACAAGTAAAAGTGGACAAAAAAATTCGGTTAAGTGACATGTAAAAAAGGACAGAGGGAGTAACAATTAATTAATAATAATTATGTTTGTTAGTTCTTTGATCGGATCACTTCCCAAAGTAAATGCTCAATGGGTTCCTTTTTTCACACAGGTATAACGCTATACGGATGCCACAATCACATTGATTCCTCATAAGTTTTGATATTACTTGAAAAATCAGAAAGAAAGTCGGATTAAAATATAGATTTCGGTATACTTATTTAAGTGTTTTCCACACAAACCAAGCATCAATCCTTCATTATATTCATATGTATACTTTTCTCTAAGTGTTTTCCACACAAACCAAGCATCAATCCTTCATTATATTTATATACTGAACTTTGATCAGATATATTAAACTTGATAAAAGAAGGTTATTCACTTCAAATATCGGATTGTATCATATTGATTGGTAAAAATTAAAAAATCACATTTCCATCTAATTTTATTTTTCTCATATTTTCAAATCTAAACCAAACACTGAAATTCAGCGTGATATTAGGATCGAAATTCAAATTTTTGAGTTAACTTAAGTCATTAAATCATGATTTATGTTGAACATGGTGGTATTATCACACATCGTTCAAGTTGCGCTCAAGATTGATTCTAATATATAGTTGGGCTCCCCACTCATTGTCAATTGATTTTAAGTGTGGATCTGACTAATCTACATAGTATCAGAGCGGGTTTTGGCCGCATTCTTAGAACATGTCCGTGACGGTTAACTAGATCTGCACGAGGTCCCACTTGTCGAGGTTAACAAAAGCCCTCGCAAGTGATGGAAAGTGTTGAGCATAGTGGTATTATCTCACATCGCCCAAGTTGAGCTCAAGATTGATCCTAATATAGTGTTGGACTCCTCCACTCATTGTCAATTGGTTTGAGTGTGGATCCGACTAATCTATAATTTATAAATCTATATTTTTTAAAAAATAAAAAAATATTATATTCAAACTAACCAAAATTCAATATTAAATGAAATCACCATTTATTGTAGTATGTTTTGTTTTTGAATAGTGATAAAGACTATTTTCACTTCTGCTGTGTTTGGTTTGGGTAAAATAAGAAGTAAAGGAAAATAACAGAAAAAATAAATTCTCGGTGAATTCCATCACACATTCTTTTGTTTGATTAGAAATAAGAAAATTACATAGAAGTGATTAAAACATTTTTATTTTAATAAAATTTCTTTCTATTTTCTATTTAATTTCCTCCAAACATTATCTAAATCAAATCAAGAACAAAATTTATTTACTTTCTCTCAAAATTTCTTTTCTCACAATTTTTTACTAAAACAAACACAGCATCATCAGTGACCATTAGGGGCATCACATCATGGTTTCAGATTTGATGTGATTATCAATTTAATCTTATATATATTAAGTGTTCAGATCCCCCGATTCATTTTGTCAAGAAATAGATTAAAAAACTGGCGTGTGCTGTGCTTGGCTTTAGTGAAAGTTACATTTGAAAGTTGAGTGAGTTAAGAAAAAAGATTAATCCATAATCATAAGAAATGATATTTTCTTTTATATTAATGATAAATGAATAAATAAGAAGAAAGTCATGAATTTTTTTATTTACACATCATTTTCCTTTAATTTCAGTTGTTATTTTCATATAATTTTTCTAACATTCTTACGTTGTGTTTGGTTTAGGAAAAATAAAAACAAAAGAAAAATATGAGATAAATTCATAAATTTCATTCAATTTTTTCTCGTATTTTGGTAGATATAGAAATTGTGTAGAAAACACTCTTTAATAGTGCGTTTAGTTAGAAAAAATAAGGAGGAAAAGAAAATTGGAGGAAAAATAAATTCCTCATGTAATCCATTTTATTTTTATTTGTTTAGTTATAAGTGAAAAATCTATGAGAAACTGCTCAAACTTTTTTTATGATATTCAAAATTTTCATCTCATTTTTCAATTAATTCCCCTTAACTTTCTCTAAATCAAACAAGGGATTTTTTCTCATTAATTTTCTATCAAACTTTTCTTTCCCTAAACCAAACACAGCCTGACTAAACAAAATTTCTTTCTAACTTTCCATCTAATTTCCTCTTCCATAAATTTTACTAAACCAAACAAGAATTCATTCCCATTTTTCTTTAAATTATCTTTCCTCTCAAAATTCTCATGAACCAAAAATACAACCACATGATAACTTTATTCAACAGTATCACAAGTAGGGGTGTAAATATGGTTAAAAATTGAATTTGAGTTGAATTTTTCATAATTCAAATTCATTTGTAGTAAAATAATCCAACCCAAACCCAACCCAACCCAAATTCAAAAGTGTTAATTTGGGTCAACCCATTTATTTGAATTAATAAAGAAATAAAAAATTTTAAAAACATATTAAAAAATTTATTTATTTTTAATGTTTAATGTTTAATTTTATATTTATATTTTTATATATTTGTAATTCGGGTTGTGTTTTACAATTTGGGTCAACCCGAATTCAATTTGTCCAACCCAATGACCAACCCAACACAAAAAGTACAACCCAAAATCCAACTCAAATAAAATAATTTAACCCGAATTCAGTTTAATTGGATTTATTTGAGTTGGGTTTGAGGTCAACCTGAAACCCTTACACCCCTATTCATAAGATTTTTTTCAAGAGTAACCTTTTTTGATAGTTTTATATCAAGAATATCTTATCTTTTGGTTTGTTATCAGCAATACCCTACTTTTTGATGTCCGCTGTGAACAATAGCGGATTTGGGTAAGTAATCCGCTGGTACCAACCACGGATTTAACATGTCACGTTTTAATCCACGATGGCACAAATATGATGGTACACCTACACTGTGACTAGGCAATCCGCTGATACTATCAGCGAATTTGTTCTAAACTTTCTCACCCACCATCATTCTCACAATCCCAGGCGTTGACCTTCCTCCGACGCCTACTTCACCCACCATCATCTCGGTCTTCTCGCCCACCTTCCTCCGACGTCTCCTTCACCTTTACGTCCTCCCGCTCCATCTCCGCCACTCGCGTCCTCAACGTCGCCTCCGTGGTCGATTTGTGGATCCGGCGGTGCAGCCACCCGCGTCTTCCGGCTCCCGCTCCATCTCCACCACCCACGCGTTCCTCCTTCCGCCGCGACCGCATCTACTCCACCTCCGCCCCCACAAGGGTTGCCACTGCATTTACCGCAACCGCTGCTGGGTTGTTTGGTTTATGGGGTTGGTCATCTGATTCGGCTATTGATGGGTTTGGAGGAAAGATTGGAGCTTGGATTGTTGAGGTGAACAAATGATGATGAATGTGATAGTGGTGAAGATGGAGAGATTGGGTGAACGGGAGAACTTGGGATAGGGTTTGTTTGGTGAATCGGAGAGAGAAAGTTTGGGACAAATCCGCTAGTACTATCAACGGTTTTGTCTAGTCACCGTCTACGTGTACCGTCATGTGTGTGCCACCGTGGATTAAAACATGACATGTTAAATCCGTGATTAGTACCAGCGGATTGCTTACCCAAATCCGCTGTTGTTACCAACGAAAATCAAAAAGTAAGGTATTACTAATAACAAATAAAAAGGTAAGATATTCTTAATATATAATTATCAAAAAAAGATTATTCTTGAAAAAAAGTCTATTCACAATGGTTTCATCCTGGTCAAAACAAAAGCCATAAGAGATTTGTTTTTGGAATTACTAGGCTTTGACAA
Organism: Kalanchoe fedtschenkoi; assembly: GCA_002312845.1. Classification (NCBI taxonomy): domain Eukaryota; kingdom Viridiplantae; phylum Streptophyta; class Magnoliopsida; order Saxifragales; family Crassulaceae; genus Kalanchoe; species Kalanchoe fedtschenkoi. The sequence continues at coordinate 256,798 of NQLW01000055.1, forward strand.
ATGAAGAAGATTCGTTGCTAATATTCGATAGCATGATCTGGTTGATCATAGAATAGTCCTCCATGTGCGAAATCGCCGCTAGTGAGGTGCCAATTATATGTGTCGGCGCAAGATATGAGGGGCAAATAATGGAAATAAGACACTACTAATATGTTTGGTTTACTGAAAATAACAGGAAAAAAATAAGATGGAAAGAAAATTTTCATTGAATTAATTCATCTAATTTTTTTAACTTGTTTTGGTTAGAAGTGAAAATTCTATGTGTAAGCGATTAAATACTTTTTATTTTGTTAGAATTTTTCATCTAATTTTTACTCCTCTGTCTTTTTTTAAACGAAACAATTTTCCTTAAATTTTTTCTAAACCAAACACAGCCTAATGTAATACAGTAGTAGAAGCTAGGGGTGTAAGGGTTTCGGGTCACCCGAAACTCAACCTAAATAAACCTAATTAAACTGAATTCGGGTTAAACTATTTTATTTGGATTGTGTTTTGGGTTGTACTTTTTGGGTTGAGTTGGTCATTGAGTTGGACAAATTGAATTCGGGTTAATCCAAATTGTAAAACACAACCCGAATTACAAATATATAAAAAATAAAGCTTAAAATTTAAATTTTAAAAAAAATAAAAAAAATATTTTTTTTAAAAAAATTAAAAATATTTTTTATTTTTAATTGTTTATTTCTTTATTAATTAAAATAAATGGGTTGACCCAAATTCAACCCAAATTAACACTTTTGAATTTGGATTGGGTTGGATTGAGTTGTTTTGAATTTGGGTTGAGTTTGAGTTGAGTTATTTTATTACAAATGAATTTGAGTTATGAAAAACTCAACCCAAATTCAATTTTCAACCCATATTTACGCCCTACCATACCAGAAGCCAATGAGAATGATCGGCAAAGGTAAAATCCTCAAAGGAGGGAACAGGGAGCTGTAAGCAAGAGGGTAAACACTTAACAGCTGAATTACTAACATTTGTGAGATTAATATCTGTCCTTAGCTATTTAGGGAAAATCATAAAAAATGCATGTACTACCACTTTTTTCAATTTAAAGGATATTACTATCAAATTTTGCAATTTGAACATTTTGGATTTTTATAAAATTTATTACTTTTCAATTCATCCCCACAAATTTCTGTAATTATGAAATTGTGTACATTCAAATTTCAATATCAACCTGTTGTCTAATTCAATTAACACCTCTCCAATATTAATTAAAATAAATCCTTAAATAAAAATGATGCACATTCAAATTTCAATGTAAGAATTTCAATGATAATGCTAACCTATTAGCTAATTCATGAATGAAATATAACAGACTTATAATAGAAAAAAATGAAAAGCAAAGAAACACTTGTGGAAGAGAAAATAAATTAAATCTAATGTTTGATTAATAACTTAGAAAGAAATTGATTTTCCTTATTATTTATTTCTATTAAAATACACATGATTATATGTAGAATTAATCCATGTGAAAACAATCTTTCATTACCTACTAGTGAAATTCTTCGGTTTCTACGCTATCTATCTCTCTATTCGAGTATTTATGAGTACATGATTGAGAATGGAGCTAATACAAATCACAGAATCATTTTGATTTCCGTTGTTGATTTGTTTGGGACAGATCCCAACTTTTCTGCCGGCTGCAAAGTAAAGGTAAAACACCATGCGCACCGTGTGCCCAAAACTAAGTTAGAACTAAGGTAGTGTTTTCTAGTGGCAAAATGGAGAGAAAGAAAATAAGAAGAAAAAGTTGTTCCTGAATTATTTTTAAGGAGACATTTGGGTGGAATTGAAGGATTTGGAGGGGTGGTGAAGCAGCCCTTTTGCTTTCCACCCGATTTGGGTGGATTTTGGAGTAAAGGGAGGGATTCCCGCACCAAATTACCTTTATACTCTTCTATTTTTTATGTTTTTTTATTTTTATATGTAAGGTTATTGAAATAAATGTTGCTCTCTTTTTACTCATATCATTGCAAATCTCTGTTAAATTCAAAAACACTTATTTTTTCTCTTGACCATCAAATCCCATTCATTTTCCTTTCTTTTCTTTTCTTTCCAAATCCTTTCCTTTCTACTCTCTCAAAACTCGAGAACAAAGCTTAAGAGATCCGCGCACCTGCACTACCAATATCGTGCACAACATGCGACACATAACACTACAAGATGTGCAATATTTCTTTTATTTCTGGTTGATAACATCACCTTGTTCAATACTTTTGTTAGATTTGCAAAATGATATGGGTACTTATATAACTTGATCGGTTATAAATGGCTTTTCACTAGCAAGTTAAGGAGACCTGGACTTAAATTATTTATGCGAGTAGTATAATACTACTAAATATGAGCGTACACTATTTAGTAGTGAGTATGAGATGGAGGTGCGCGTGAGCTGACCCGCAGTGAGTGTGAGTGTACACTATCAAGGTGGAGGGGGTGTGCGACCCATGACCACCAAGAGGGGAAGTGGAGAACCAATATTGATCCTTTTTTTAAAAAAAATAAAATAAAAATATATAATGCTACTAAATATGAATTCTTGTATAAAATATGATAAAATTACACGATCTTAGCTCATACGTTTGACAATGGCACCAAATCCTTTTCGTAGGTCGTTATTGAGGCTTGTTATTCTATGCATTGGATCCATATGGACAATCAGTTAATTGGTGTTTTGCCGAAGACTTTCATACTAAACTTTTATTTTTTGGGTGACTACGGGTCGTACACTCCTCCAACTTAATAGTGATGCTCACATGCACCTCTAGCGTATTTAGATGTAACTATGGTATCACCGAAATTCGAACCTTGACACACTTAGCCACTAGATCGATTTAAAAGTCGATCGGTAAGTCATCTAGTTTCTGAAGTGATACAAGTCCGAGTGTCGGGCAGTAACAAAGAACCAGGCTGCACTAATCTTGAAGGAATCGTAAGTACTGAAATCGGAGTTGGATTTCTTATTTGTTCTGCCCAAGCAAAGGAAACGCCCCTATACAAAACGACACACAACCTAGTATGGATGTATGTATGTCGAAGATAGATAGTTGTGCTAATTTCAACATCCAAATCCGACAAATGATTAGCGGAAGGAAACAAAAATTGTTATAAAATTGTGTTGAAGCTGCTGATCATCTCCTAGTGAGGAGATGAGCAACTAATCAAGCCACCTGAATGCCGCCCTGTCTTACATCGCTGCTGGGACACGATTGATCTGAATCAGACTGCCTCACTGACTGCTGCTTCTTCTTCTTCTTCTTCTGCTCTCTAGCTTTGTCAAACTCGATTTGCTCCTCTCTGCAGTCTTCACTGCAGAAGGGAGTGTTACCTCTGCACAAAATCCAAATAAAATCCATGTCAGCCCAACACTTAGTGCACGTTTGGTACGCCGTATTATCTATACATGTATTATTAATACCCGTATAAATAATACCACCTATTGAGGAGATATTATTAATACGAGTTTCCAAAGGTAAATTTTTCCTTCCCGTATTATTAATACGTATTCCTATTTTGTACCAAACACATCATCATGGTATTAATAATACAATCTCGTTCCTAATACATGCTACCAAACGGGGGCTTAGTTCATATAGAGTGTCGAAAAGACAGACAACTGACTTGTACATATACATGTCTGAATCGCTCATGAAAGGTCTAGCACAAAGGTAGCACGAATCGAAGACGTAAGCCTCTTGTCGGCAACCCTGTTCCTCGCATTCGTTGTAGAAAAACAACCCTCTACTCATTTCTCAAACGAGTCGGAAACTGACTGAAAAATGTTGATAGAATGAGAATGGTCGAAGAAGAAACCTATGATGAGGTATTGGGAGAGCGGATAAACGAAAACGAGGATGCATTTTATAGGCTAAAACTTCCAACTGGTGGGGTGCTTGATTAAAAAATTCAAATACAAAAATAAATTTTGTGTGAATTATTGTTCAATTATTAAATCCTTAGGATAAATATGGGCGTCTGGAAAGATCGGACGGGCGGATTTTTACTTATTATATTCATCCTGCTGTTATCACCTGTTAGGTTATCAGTTAGTGTGGTAATTTATAAGTTGTGTGTTTCGATGATTTGCATCTCCACGTATTTTCTTAACATTTTCTGTCTCAATATTATTAGGTCACGTGCCACGTGTCGAAATTGACGGCCTCATATCGTATAGTGGTTATAAACTGGTACGATAAGTGGGAATGTTCTAGAGCAAACAAGCCATCACAATCGGGCCTCAAAAGTATCTCGCAGGAGATCAAATGGGCCGACTCACTTATGCATAACTACTTCCAAGGCCCATTATCACAGACCTGGCTCGTTTTCCCCCAATAACATATATAAATCAAATTTTCAATAAATCTTCTAGCTAGGGTTTCTTCGTCTTCGTCTTCGTCTTCGTCGTCCCGCAGTTTGCTATCCTTCCCGCTGTTGTGAGCTACTGGAATCCGACCATGGCGGAACAGGTATGTTTATGAGATCATGCTGTTATGGTTTTGTTTGAGGGAGGGTCTAATGATTGTTTTTTTTTTTGGATAGACGGAGAAGGCTTTTCTCAAGCAGCCTAATGTCTTTTTGAGGTCAGATTGGGTTCTGCTCATTCAGGCAGTTTGTAATGTGTTGGTTTCTTTACTAAGTTTGGCAGCTAGTAGTGTATGCTTTGCTGATGGATGTGGAGTTTGATGTTTCTTTCAGCTCTAAGAAGACTGGTAAGGGAAAGAGGCCTGGAAAGGGAGGAAACCGCTTCTACAAGGCAATTGGCCTGGGCATCAAGACACCCAGAGAAGCCATTGAAGGTGAAGTCTCTTTCGTAATTCCTGGATTTATTCTGCAATTAGGATAGTATTGAAACCAATCCCTTATTTATAATTTCAACACTGATTCTAACTAGTTTTTATTATTTAAATCTTACTGAGGGATTTATTCCACTGGCTTAGATGCTTTATATGGGGATAATTGCTTGCTTAAGCTGATTTGTGTTAGCATTTATGGGTTAAAGTTTAGTGTCTGATACTTACATGGATTGTGCTTGTGCACATAACAGGTACCTACATTGACAAGAAATGCCCCTTCACTTCTAATGTTTCCATCAGAGGTCGTATCCTTGCTGGAACCTGTCACAGCGCCAAAATGAATAGAACTATTATTGTTAGAAGAAACTACCTTCATTGGGTCAAGAAATACCAAAGGTGTCTTTCATTCACTTATATAAAGCACCATCTATTTTATTTGTCATTCATATTACTCTCTAAAAATATGCAGCTAGCTTGGGAGCTCATTTATACCTTAAACTTGTATGTTGTGTATTGACTCTGAGTCCCATTCTATCTGTAGGTATGAGAAGAGGCATTCCAACATCCCTGCCCATGTGAGTCCTTGCTTCCGTGTCAAGGAAGGAGATCACGTCATCATTGGCCAATGCAGGTTTGTTGCTATTCTTATTTGTGCCGTGCAATATTTGTAAATATAATCTCCCTTAATCGTATGTTTTGATGAGCTAATTTAAGATCTCTGAATGTACAGGCCGTTGTCTAAGACTGTGAGGTTCAATGTGCTTAAGGTTATCCCCGCAGGGTCTTCTGGTGGCAAGAAAGCTTTTACTGGCGCATAGAGATTTTGATGTTTGTCAGATGGCCTAGTCAACCAAACTTGTTTGGGGCTGCTCTTGATTATGGTTGGAAAGTCCTAGTTGACGTCAAACTTTTTTGATTAAGTGTTACCCCACTGTTGAATTTAATTACTGAGTATTCTTCTTTTGAAATCATGTTATCTGATTTCTGAACTTCTACAAAATAGATTATCTAAGGTTTATCAGCTTTGCAATGCACCTTTGTCAATTTTTTGAAATTTGATATATCGAATTGATTGTTCCAGTTTTTGCAGTAGGTTAGTGTAGCGAAATTTGGAAAAGTTCCGTGTTGGGGTTTGTATTACCTTTCAAAATTCTGAAAATTGTTAGACTTTTGTGCATGAAAGAAAAATCTTGTGAAATAATGACTGATATACTTATAGGTTTACGGCAGCCACAAAATTTAGCTCAATCCAAAAATTAGAATTTAATTGTAGTACAGTTAATCCTTGATAAGCTCTTTCGATGATGTTTAGACAATTTTGGAACGAGTAATGAATCTAACAATTCTAATTGTATTAACTGGCTTCAACTCAGGTAATAACAAGTTCACTATCAGGGCACTTATTTAGGATGCTTCAAAAAGTCTATTTATAAGGCCATGAAACACATCATCTTGCTGACGGTAGCTCAAGTTGAAAAAGGGCACTTGGCCAGCGTACTCATGAAAATAATGATCGGGTCTTATTGCGTTCCAAGCGCGCTTCTCTCTGCAATGACAATACAGATGCAAAAGGCAGATTGATTTCAGACATTTGAATCATAAAGAAACAGACAACCATTCAAGCACTTGAAAATCAAGGTAACTGGATTTTCTATGTGCCCAAAGGTCAAATGATGACTCCACACTGGGGAACACGACAGAAATTACAATAGAATTAGGGTAAAAGAAGCAAGTTAGCTAAATTCATCCATCATCACCAGCGATATCTATAAACTTATATTGCCTTATGTAACTTGGGTTAACAATAACATGAATTAACAGTGGTTTTTTGGATGAATGGTTCCACTATACATATAATTTTTCAGATGTATTACAACAGCATATGAGAACGGATAAAAGCATCTGCAGCGTAAAACAAAACATCTTTATCCTGAGTGATCTTATTTGTTTAAGCAAAAAGCATGGAAGAAATCTTCATGCTTAAGCCTTTAGTTCTAGAGCTATCTCAGAGTTCTTTAACAAAGTCATACAAGCAAAAGTCAGTTATCATTTCATCAAAACATATTTTCCATTTTACAGACTCAGGATGCGGCTACCTAAGTAAAACAAGAAGCAAATATATTTAAAGGTTTAAATGAGGCCAGGTACCTCTCTTTTCTTGCACTCTTTGTAATTATCAAATTGCTCCTGACATTTACTTTTATCTGCGCTATATACCTCCAAACCTGCATGATTTTAACATAGAAGATATTGAGAAAAAACAAACCAGTAACTACTGATCTAATAAGTTGTCAAGCAAAATCTGTAACAGTGAGATTCTACAGGAAAAAGAAAGCAAATATAGCATGTCTAGCATAACCAGTAGCCTACAACATCTACAGTTTAATGATTTTTTAGCATCATTTAGCTGGTCAAAATTAAATCTTTGATAGCATGATAGGGATAGGTACAATATACCAATTTTTTTTTTCCAGATAATCTTTAGCTATCATATTGCAAGCTGATAATAGCTTTTGTGAATAAGAGAGCAATTACTTTGCAATTCACAAGCAAGCACATGTGGATGAATCTCGACAGATGCTACTTAGTACATCTATTGTTATGATCATTGCCTTTTATCTTCATCAATGTAACATAAACCATCCACTTTTCTTCCTGATCTAAAATCAAAGCAACTAACTAAAGTGGCTGCGCGCCTTCTCAGTCCACATTGAAACACCTCAAAAAAAGTTGCAATGCTACAAACTCAACGGGTCTGGTTCGATTTAGAGAAAATGATAAGGAAAACAAAATGAGAGGGAATCAAAGTCTCCCGTGGAATCAAGTTTCTACTTTTGGTTATCATGATAAATACCAAAAAATTGTCATTTTACACTATCATGAAAATCAATTAGACAAGTTCAATCAGCAGAGGATTTCATTGATTTTTGCTCTAATTTTCCTTTCCTCATCATACTTCCAATACCAAACACAGCCTTAATGTCACAAAGTGATTCACCTCAAAAGTAGCAACACACCATAAAACTACAAATAAGTTGTTCTTTTTTCAAAATTTCTTCAAATGAAAGTCAGTTGGCATTTGAAAAGCAGACCGCATCCGATAATGACGATAAACTGCCTTAAGCTACTAAAATCAAAACCTGTGTGCACCTGTTTGTGCAACTGGTCTTGGAAATCAAAATCTACTGATTCCATAAAATCAAAACTTGAAGCAGTCTGTTAATTTCTTACAAGCTCTAAATCAATATCAAAAAAATAAAGTGGACCTGAAAACAGCATAAGATCACTATTGCAAGAATCAAACCCCTAGGGTACCATATTGACGTCAATCAAACAACAGAGTAGCTTAAAGAAATCAAAGGTCGAATAAGAGAAGAAGATTACATTTGAGTGAAGCACTGTACTGAGGGTAGCACTCAGAGTCGGAAATCCTCGCGGCGCTCGGATACGGAGTTGGTGGCGCAGCAGCTGCTTTCGACGCCATTGATTGGGTCCGTAAGCTTCCCGACAAATTTTCCTCCCCAATTTTGTATGCCAATTGAACCGAAGAGGTTTTCGAATTCTGAACATGTTTTGATTCGTTCGGCCCGGTTCGGTTCTTCAGCAAATTAAAGTTCCTCAGCTAATATTTAATAATCTCCTTATAATCAGTGTATTTATTTTTGGATAAAATACAAAAACAGAGAATAAATTATCTTTAAGTTACTGTTCTTATTACTTAAATTTGCAAAAATATGTTTTAAATATTATTATGTTTAATTGAATTCAAATCCGAAAAAAACTAATATAATTATAAGAGTTCCTGAATATAAGTTACATCTAATATAACATATCGGGCATAACAATATCATTTTTCTTCTTCTTATTCTGTTTTAAAGTTTAGTGGTGTTTATGACAGTCTTAAATACACTAAAATCTTAAAAGTTTTAAACATTAAACCCCAAAATCCGACAATCCTAAATCCCCAAGTGTTCGAAAATCCTAAAAACTGAAAACTATAAAATCATAAATCTCTATAACTTAACATCATTTGATTCCTTACATAAGTTTTATAAGGTATCTATTTTTTCTTTTCTCTAATTTTATCATTCGATTCTTATTCTTTGGCTCTTATAATAAAAAAAACATTATATACAAGTTAAATCAAACCATGTTCATTGTCATCTACATAATGCCTATCCCTCCTCTAGCTTCAACAATGGTGCCGTCAACCGTATGCATGAAGAAAGATTCGGTATTCGAATTTTCTTTCAAAAAGCACTTAGTTTTAAAGAGTCAATCATACATATAATATCTAGTAGAATTTGACTCTCGATACTCTTTGTGATTATGCGGTTTTGGTGACTTAATTGGTTTTGGCCTTTTCTAGTACTTCGATTCTGTTTTAAACTCATTCTCAATCTCATAATTATTTAGGCCATGTGAGTTTGTGAGGAAAGAAAAAGAAAGCATTTGAAAGGAAATAGTTGAAAAAATAAAGGAAAAATCTAAAAGAGGTCTCGAACAACGATCATTTTTTCACTTTTAGTCCGAACTACCAAACTGGATTTTTATCTCTCACACCAAATCCACAATAAGATCTGAAACCGTATTTTTTCATAACTCATTTCCCGTCGACGTCTCAAACTGAAAATTTTTTTGTCAACCCTCATTAACGGAGCAACAATAGCGTTTTCTCACTGTGGCGTCGGTTGGGTCTCTCTATGGTTGTTTCTTGCGCTTAGTCGATCAAAAAATTATCCGGAGTGTTTTCAGAATCCACTCTTTATCATTATCATTGTGTTTTTCTATTTTTAAATATCTGATTCTGACATCAAGCTCCGATGCTGGGAAAAATGATACATCCATAGGCGGGCCGTCTTGGAAAATGTGAGACCCCACCATATCCATCATACACACCGTCTGTAAAGTTTGACCTTTTTGACATCTGCATTGTGTTTATGAGTGTAGCGATTCAACTAGATTCAGATTTTCTTAAAAAACTAAACCGAACCATTGTCTTTCGGTTCATGTTTTTTCAAATTGAACTGAACTGTCCAGTTTGAGAAATTAAAACCAAATCAAACCGTTCAATTTGGTTTCAATTAGTTCGTTTTGATCATCTCTTAGCTGTATTTTTGACTAATTTATAATACCTCTAAATGTTTCAAAATAACAAAATAAGAGTATTTTTACTGAATTTGATGAATTATTTACAATACAGGCCATGAATTACTACATCACCTCAAATGATTCCATTAAATAATGATACATTGATATATTGAAATAAAAATTTAACTCAAATATATTGAGTCTAGACAAGACACAGTAACATAGCAAATGCAGATCCAAGGTGCTTCTATTAATCTTGAACAAAGAGTTGAAGATTCAAGCAATGCTCTCTATGTTCTCCCAACCAATTTACTAATGTTAGATTAAATATTAATAGTGATGATAAAAAAATTTAAATTTAATATGTCTAGCTCTAAAATTAAAACCTCTCTTATAGAAAAAGCCTTCAAATCATCTCTTATAAACAAAGCTCTTAAAACCTCTATCAACCAAATAATATCAACAACAGTAGCATATCTGTTATTAAAAGAACTTTCAAAGCCTCCATCAAAAATAAACATTTACCAATCCTTTCAGAAGTAAGATTTATCAATATAAGTTAATATATCTTTCATTATATTAACACCATTAAGCATTTGTACAAACAAACTAAAATTATACAAATTCATTATACATGCCTATTATTATAACTTATAATTAATAAACCAAGACTACCCATATCTTAAAAACATAAATAAATAAAAGTAAGATCAACTTAGAATAAATTATCGAGGATTGCATTTACATATATAGGATTAGGTTTTCCAAACCATGCGACATAAGGCCAAGTCTAGAATACTTGTTAATTGATTTTATTTATTTCAATTGAAACACTTAAAGAAAAGGGTTAGGGCTACTTTTTTTGATGAGCAAGTCAAATGCCGTACCTCTATCAGTATCCATACACGTATGGTGGATGCCTCTCCTTCTGGAGCACTAGCTCCCAAAAAAACCCTCTCACTTTTATCTTCGATCGTATTGAAGAAATCACATCTTGTCGAAATAGAAATAAGTAGATTCTATTTATAGTAAAATTTTGGTTTATGGGCTTCGGCCTGCGGGCCAAACTCATCATTTAAATTACTAGTTTTGGACCCACGGGATAAAATTAATGGATATTACCCATGGGCCATACTCATGAGTTTCATTCATCTTGTTATTCTGAATCTGGCGTGAGCTAAACCAGATCATATGCAGATAAAATCTAATTCAGTTTTTACTCAACTCTATCTGCCACTCGATTATGTGCGATCCTATATGTTTATTCTTAATTAGCCTTGCTAAAAGTCCATTAATCATAAGCAGCCCTTAGTAAGATATTATGATCCTTAATTATGAGCAATCAGTTCTCGAGATAACCAAAACCTTAGTCAATACGAGTCAATTAACTAATTTAATGGGCAGACACTAACAATATAATTTTCTAGTTGCACATACTAGTTACAAATAATCCCTCTGTCCAGCAATATCTTGAATGAGCATAAGGAAGGATGATGTGATATCCTTATTAGTCTCTTTCATGTTTGTCAGTAAAACTGACATATCAAATGACTTACATTCAATTTATACAAGCACCACCATGCATTTGTCAATCTTAACTCATCGAGGGGTCCAAAGGTATGAGAGTGACAAATCCATCTTGTTGGCTCATATTCCTCATCAAGATTAAAATCATACCTAATAATCACTTTTATAACTACCGGGATTACAAGTAGCGTTTGATGATATCAAAGAATGTTACTCCACAAGTAGAAAACTATGACCAACTCAGGATAAGGACTATACTCGTATACTATAAGATATACTGATAACACAAAATTCTTTACAATAATCTTAATAGCGAGTGGATCCAGCACTTATTCCTCAATATGTATTCATGTCATTAGTTATCCAATACCAATGACTTATGAAAAATGGTCATTAACTAAGCCACATGATAATCTTAGCGGTCATCACATTTCATACAATGATTATTGACTAAGAACATTATATAATATTTTGTTGAATAGAGTTTAAGAATCAAGTCACGTACTTGATGATATATAAATAACTTGTCATTGAGACTTACATATTGTTCAAGTCATAATATGAACTCAATAAATGAACTAATAAAAATGAAACATGCTCCTACTTAAACCAACATCCCATAAGCATGTGGCTTAGTCAAACATCTATCAGTTGTTTAATAAGAATATGACGGAAAGTTTGAGTGCGGATTTGGAAAGTTTCTCGGTGAAGGAAATATTGGAGGACCCTGAGAAATTGTCAAGGTGCCCTGCAGATGTTCGAGAGTCCTTACGTCGGGTCCGGCTGCATGAGGAGTCATGGGATCGTCTGGTTTGGCCGGAAAATGCTTCGGGTCGTTTCACTCCAGCTGGCTTTCTCTCTACTATCTATCCAGGTCAGGGTGGTCAGGATTTTGATTGGTTGTGGGCTCCATGGATCCCTCGGAAGATTGGAGGATTCCTTTGGCGCTTATTCAATAATGCAATTTCGGTGGATTCTAGAATTCAGAGCAAGGGTATATCTCTTTGTTCGCAATGCTGCTGCTGCGATCGCCCAGCCTGTGAGTCGATTGATCATCTTTTTATTACTGGGGACCTTGCTCGCTCCTTATGGTCTTCGTTGGGAAGGAGGCTTGATAAACCTCTTGCTACATCTTTATTTCAATTGAGATGGACCTGGATACCCTCGAGGTCTGCAAGGTCGCAGCTTGATTTTATATCATGTGTGGCGGTTGGGTGCGGCTTATGGGAGATCTGGTGTGAGCGGAATAGGAGGATCCATGACACTGCACATGGCAGACACTGTGTAAGTAGGAAAGTTTGGAGTTGGATGCTCAGGCTGATTCCTCAGTTTAAAGTGAAGGTACCATTATCCTCGGCAGAAAACTTATCCTTAGAGAGCCTATGTCTCCCTATTCTTCCTATCCCGATCAGGCGATTTAGGTGGGTTGCTTGGGATCCAGGCCCGGGGCTCACTCTTAACACAAATGGCTCTTCGGGGCTTCAAGGTTCTTCAGGAGGAGGGGTTATTCGGGGAACCTTGGGCGAGCCGAAGCTCTTGTTTGCATCCAAGTTCAGTGTTCCATGTTCCAGCGTATTTGCGGAGTATGAGGCGGCTTTGCAGGGCCTTCAGTTGGCAAGAGAACATGGCCTTTGTGTTGCGGAGTTGCAGAGTGATTCGAAGGTGTTGGTCGAAGCTATTACAGGAGAAAAGGAATGCCCCTGGTCGTGCACCTACATTTTGCGTGAAATCAAGCAATTGATGGATGGTATCCGGGTAACTCATGGTTCGCGTGGCTCTTCGGTGGGATGGAATTCGGGTTATGTCCGGTAGGCGTGAGTAGCATGTTGTATTGCCTTCTGGTGGGTAGGTGTTTCGGCCAGACTGGGTGCCATCCCTCTGGTCACTTCTCTCCCTAGTGTTGTATTAACTTTCTTTTAAAAAATTTATTTATTTTTTTTTAAAAAAAAACAATATGATATTGGCATGAACTACAAATACATGTGTTTGGTTTGTTGTAGTTAATGAAACAAGAGATTTTTACCTTGCAAAAAAAAAATAAATAAGAATATGACGATAAGAACTATTGTCTACAAGTCTCGCTTATAAAGGAGCATTGTTTAGTAAATCATCAATATTTGAGATTCGTTGATTTTTGCAAACATTCATATCACCTATAGAAATAATGTCACTATGATATGAATGCACATGAGTATATGAGCATTTATCAAATGGAAAATTTCCAATGCGTATAGTTCCATCATTTAAATATAAGATGAATTCACATTATAAAATGAAGTCATCTGATCTATCGGGTTTGGATATTTCAATTATTGCAACACTTACAATATATAATTTTAATCAACATTCATATGAAATATTTATTTAGTGCTTCACAAGTATTAAAAAGTGTTCTCTACCTTGATTAAATAATTCTTATTGAGAAATATTTTCTCAAAAAGGATTTAAATATTTCTTACATATATACTCAACATAATGGTTGTGCTCCCATTAATCCTCATGTAAACATAGGGTTCTTATTCATTTTAGTAACAATTAAATTTATTTGAGTATCTCTCTGAAACAAAGATTTTATCTCTGAGACGTCTGTTTCAATCCAAGGACTTTGAAGCTTCCATAATTTTCTAGTATTATGTGGAGATGTAAAGTCATGTGTCTGTGACATACACATCTTCTAACGGATTTTCTTACAGAAACTATTTTATATCCGTATATTATATTTTAAAAATATCATTTTGACTAGGATTATCTGAATGAATTTAAGTATTGTGATGAGTTTCAACTGAAACATATCATCACATCTTAAATGTTAGAACATTTTCAACTATATTGGCCATTTTGATTATTTATTCACTTCCAATGATCATTATATCAATGGAATAATCAAACAAGGTCACTATGTTTTGGCCACATATATTCAATTCCGGATATCATGACATAAAGTCATTTCTCAGATTTAGAGTCCACCACCGCCTCGTAATTCATAAGTCCATGTCTTCTAATATTAAAAGATGAACATAATTCGTCATCAATAAAATATATCATTTATGTTCACGACATATCATTTCAGACCTATGAGGTGTCATCACAAGAATAGTCACAACTCTTTGTGCGGATTAATTGTGTGTCTCGAACTCTTTCGATTTGCACTCCACTCCATCTAATTTTCTTATGAATCATATTTTCTAGAATATTCTACTTTGAGTGACAAACAATTTGCCCTCGGTGGTAGTGAATAAACCCATTAATTTTTATAAAGAAGCATTTATCGATCTCGGTAGTATGCTTGTGAACACTTAATAAGAATCCCTAGATCCTAAATCAAGACAATCTTATTACATTTCTAAGATGCAACAAATATTAGAATATTTACAAGATATATCCAATATGCTGTATTTATTATTTTTGATAGACTCCTTCTGAACACAACAGTTTCACTGCATACTTAAAAAGCTTGGTTGAAGATCAGAATGATTCATCCATGATCGAGCTATGCTCAGCAAAGTTTTATTTGTCCTTTGAGACATGCCATTAAAGTGTGATATTCTAAAAGGAGACAATTGTGAATCTAATTCACACTTATTTTGATAATCATATAATTTTAGACTCGTATATTTTTCTCATCAGTTAGATCGAAGAGAATCCTCTTTTCTAGTTTTTTTATAATTCAAATTTGTAATTCTTTGAACCATTTAAAGAATTAAGGTTTATGTCATACACATAATCATTTTAATGCATCTACCGGTAAGTTTTTTAAATTATATAAAACCGTTTCTAACTTTCATACTTATGGAAAGTCATAAATCTTGTCATTTTATTGATAAAGAGTTTTGTATATATCAATTGTTTCAAAAGAAAAATAATTCAGAAATTTCAAAACTTTGGCATACATTACTCATTTATACTGCCTAAATGACGATGCTATAAATACATACAAGAAGTACATCATAAGATTTAATTCTCCTGATATTAATGTTAACGTACAAGATTTTTAGAACATTAAGGCCATCACCTAAATGGGCATTACTATTATGATAGATATATGAATACAAAATTTATTCTTAATATCAAAATGAGAACCATGCATGTCAAACATGAAATGATTGGTAATAATTCTAAAACTATTGGTGAAGGTAAAATCAAATGAAGGTGTCGTTCTGTAAAATTTAGAGCTGAATACTGTCGGAGAATCTGAATGGTCAGATCACTGGTCAAATCATATCTGATTGCTGAATGATTTATTTTCATTAAGTAATATACTTTTTAAAATATCTTAATATATAATGGTTTATCAATATAAAATTGAACTATAATTATAATTTTACAAAAAAAGTGAAATTATAATTTATAAAATATTATTTATTTATGAAGTGCGTGATATTCTGATTAAAGAAACTAGCTGCGGTCGATATTGATATGATTGTGATTGAAGTACAATTCGGATAGAGTTGATTCCAGAAAGATATAAAAAAATAAAGAGATAATTATAATAATCGTATAGATATCGCCTCTGAATGATTCAGATATAAAATTGGTAACAAATCATTCAGACTTTCTAAACATTCATTAAGAGAAAAAAAAACAAGTACTCGATTCACTGAATGCTTACTATAATAAGACACCACCTATTAATAGAGTTCAATAACTGCATAAACCAAGGTCGAAGTGTTTCTACAATAAATTTTGATAACTTTTGCACTGTTGTTTATGTATAGGTACACTTCACCCTTTATCGGTCCTCTACTAATTTATCCACGCACATTTGTAACAATGTATAAACAATAATTGGTATCGAATACCCATAAGTAGAATATGAAGTAACAAATACTTCCTTCAAATTTAATACTTGAAGTTGAAGTTTTACTTCCATTCGTTCTCTTTTTAATCTTCAGGGTGTATTCATCTTCCAACATTGTGTTTCATTACAGTAATGAAACAAGTCCCTACTTATGACGTATAATTAAGCTCACTCCATATTAGAGACTTAAATTTCTCATTCTGAGTTTGCTCATGGAAACACAATTTTCAAGACTGTGACATCTCATAAATTTGAATACTTACAAGAAATATGTCACAATCAGAGTCATAATCATGCTTCTTGTAAACATATCACTTTTTGTAGAACATTCAGAAGTAGGAATAATTTTGAGATTTTGAGGTTGAAGAATATTTCCTTCTTTTTTCTTTGAGAACAATTCTCAAACTTTCAACCAAACAAAATTGATTCCTCTTATATTATCCTTATCAAGGATGGATAATGATAACATTAAATAAAATTAATTAAAAAAACTAGAAATCTACAGCTAAAAAATATGAATAATGTTCAGAGACGTTCATGGATTTTTTTATACATAACAAGTCATCTTATTATTCTTGGTACAGAGTGTTTCTCTTAGAATTTAACTATATAAGTAAGTAAAAATTGCTAATCGCATCCTATGCAACTCTTGGTGGTCGGGTGACATCCAATGCCATGATTCTCGAACTTCTTATCTCAAGACTAAGACCGTCTTCATACATTATTAAGCTAAAAAAGCCAAATCTGTGAGCAACTGTTGCTTACCTTGCCTAACAGTGATAGTTGGGAACACACGGTTTTAGCGTGTCCCATTCACGTGACCGAAGCCTTAATAAGTGTTGAATTTTGAAAATACACCTTAATGCTTAATATTATAGAGGGTGCACAGGACCGTCTTTAAGGTGTCCTATGTAAATAAGTTTATAATACCTGACCTCACTAGCAAATAGTAAATACATGGTCGATCCAAAACTACCATTTTTAGCTGGTTTTCGCATTAAGATCTAAAATAAGTCCGAAATAAAAAAACTAACTAAAATTATTACATAACACCCAAGAACAGTCTAGTTAGGTGAATTAAGCATGAATAGGATACTCAAATTTGGTCTCATCAAGGGTCTTATCATATTACTTGTCATTCTCAATGCCTTATGATACATTTATTACATTCATAGCATTTAAAACATTCATGATAAAGTTCGGAAATTTAAATTGTGAATAGTATGACCTCTAAATACTATATATTTTCTAATCAATAGAAAAACTTGCAACACTTGGATCATCATCTATCCTTGTAACTCCTGAATCACCGTCCATTATTTGAAATCTTTCAAACTATTTGTTAAAATTTACAAAAATATAGACAAAAAAAATGCCGCATTTTGAAAATTAAAAAAAATAGCCATCAAGAAGGTCGCAATAAATTTAAACTAGGTCATAGTATTTACTATGCATTTATATACTATCATAAATTATAATAGTACATTTATAACTTTACAAGAAAATGAAGTTTGCCTACTTTGTGAAAAATGATCGATACAATAGAAAAATATGTTCATATATTTTTGTTTGATTTAATTAAATTTATTTAACTAAATTAACTAATTAATTAGACTTAATTAATTCAATAAATAAACATTAATCAAATTAGAATTTTCAATAAAATAATTCAATATTTGTATTTAATTATAGATTCAACAAATGAATTAAATAATAACAGATTAAATTAAAAATAAATTAGTTTGCTTTTTGTTTATATTTAGATTCAAGTGAGTCTTTTAACGGAATAATCCTAATTAAGTTTATTTATTTCAATAATTGAATATTTAATCCAATTTTTTCTATTAAAATAATTCAACTATTGATTTTAAGTTGATCAATTGGTTCAACGAATAAATTAAACAATATTACTTAAATAAAAATTGAACTAAATTGATTTTCGGGATCAATTATAAAATCATAGATTAGAAACAGTTTGGTTATTCCAAAGTATTCCAAATGTTAATAATCTTCAAACCAATTGCCTGAAGTAGCTCTATTAACACTATTGGAAATTGTGTACACAAATGTAGATTATATTTTATTTGAATCATGCGACATCAGTCTGGATTCGGAATATCCATTAATTAATTTTTTTGTTTCGATCCAGACTATGAGACATAATTCTGTATCCGAATTGAAATACCCAGAAAAAAATTTATGATTGCCTCTTTTTGACGAACAAGCTAGATGTCATGTCTATATTGATACCCACACACGGGTGGTGGATATCATGGTCTTTGAAGTACAAGCTCCTGAATGAACTTTCTCATTTGTTTTTTCGATCGTATCAAAGAAGTCATGTAAAATAAAGCACATAGCTTCTATATATAATGAGACTTGACTTTTAGGCTTCGACCCATAGGACAACCCCACTAGTGGAGTTTTTGAGCTTGGGCTTATGAGCAAAATTCAATGAGTATAATACACATTAGGTTTAATCTATCTAGTTAATCCGAATTAGAGGTGGGTTGAGCTGGATCATATCCGGACCAAGTCTTATTCGGGTTTTACTCAATTTAATATCCGTCATTCAATTATGTGTGACGCTATAGGTTTATTCTTAACCAGTTATGGAAAAAAGCTCATTGATCTTAAGTGGCCTCTGATAATATATTATGATCCCTAATTAAGTAAAAATGATTTTTGATATAATTAAAATTTTAATCAATATGAGTCAATTAACTCATTTAATGGACAGACACAAACAATCTCCCACTTACACATAAATTAATTATAAATTATGTCTTTGTCTGGTAATATGTTGAGTGAGCATAAATAAGGATGAGGTGTGTCCAAAAATAAATGTAAGAAAGGGAGATGGTATCATTATACAAATGTAAAAAAATAATATCTTACTGTACTGTGTAAGTTGAGACAAAAGAGCGTAACATAAGTGAGACGGAGGAGAGGACTATTTCTTTACATGTAGAGAGTTATCCAGAGGAGGAGTAGGTGCGAAGGAGGACGCGGTTGAGACTTATGTCGAATCCGAGTGACTCCGAGTGACTATTATACAAAAGAAGGCAAATGGAAGTCTCACTGGTAGCAAAATAATGAATTTTTTCAAGGGAAGTACGAGAGATGGAAAGATGAAAAATAAGGCTAAAGCGGTGGCAAATATGGAGATGAAGGTTGTAGAATTAAATTGGGTCTTTGGTGGGATTGGGCTGGGTGGGATCAATTATAACACATCATTATTATAGTTTGGTTCGATTCGGTTCGATTTATTTAAATTTGAAAATTTCAAACCAGACCAAACTAATAGGTTTTGTTTTAATTACAAAGTGTGACCGCCTAATGAATGAATAAAACTGAACCAAACCGTTCGGTTCTATTTAATTCAATTTTATTTTTCTTTTTTCAATTTTTTGATTTCACCTTTCACCCCTAGTCGTGTTGATGTTCCCTCTAATGGAGTCCTTCCGCTCCACAACCGCAATGCAACTGAACTAATCACACTTTGCATCTTGCAAGAGTCAGAAGAAGTGTGGTGTGTTGACAAATGATGGCGGGAGCGGCCAGAGTCGTCGAAATTGGAATCTATTCAGGTTTGAAATTGCATTAAAATTGGAGTGGAAAGTGATTAAATGATAATCGGGATTGAATTAATGAAAAATAGATTTAACTTGTACTTGGTGTGAGAGATGAAAATTCTAATTTTTGTAGGGGAGTTAATGGGGTTAACAGTGTTGGTTATGGGTTAACGGAGTTTAACGAAGTCAATGGGGTTAACAGAATTACATGTTTTTGCACTCTATTTCTCAAATTTGATTGTTCGACCGTAAGTGGGGAGACAATCATAGTTTGGAGCCCCTTTTAGGGGGGTTTTTTCAAAAGTTGAAAATTAAATTTGTTGATGTAGAGTTAGTGTGAATTTTTAAGGAAATGGAATAAATTATTACAGAACTATTTTTAGATTTAGATGGAGTGAAAGGGTAAGTAAGATTAAAGTGCCATTTTGTAAAATTAATTGTTAGATGCTGAATGTTATATGAAAATCTGAATGGTCTAACTAATGGTTAGACCACTTCTAATTGCTAAATGATTTACTTTTTTGGTAACTCTCTTTTCAATCATTTTGATATATTATTTTTTTGAAAATTTTCCACAATTTACAATAATAAAATGTGTAACATGTAAACTTATTTTAAAATATATTTTAATTATTATGTGCAATATCGGATACAATAGAAAGTAAAAAAATCCAGAATTAAAATAAGATTTGATTGAAGAAGTAAGAGGTGCAAAATATATTGATGATAGTTTTAATCATTAAATAATATCTTATTTAGATCTGAACAATTCAGATATCAAATTGACAATGAATAAATCTAACTTTCTAAATTACCATTAAGAGCAAATAAATAAGAAGTCGGTTCACTAAAAACTAAATATAATAAGAAATCACCTCTTAAAAGAGCTCAGTAAGAGCAACAAAATGACACCTAAGTACATCTTTTCACCCGCTTTTCTCCCCTTCATCTCCAAATTCTTCTAAATAAGGAGAAAAGGAAATGATTATTTTAATCCAAACCTCTCTAAATCTATCCCTCCTTAAAAATTTTGGAACAACTTTATTTGTTTCATTTCTTTTTCTTTCAACTCCTTACATCAACTCACGATCATTACATAAGTTTGAGTACCAAATACAACTTGTTGAACTTTGTCATTGAAATAAATAATATGAAGGACATTGCATGCAAACAAGCACATCATAAACGTTAGAAAGGAAGTTACAGAGGGGACAAATCTTGCGGTGTAACTCATTTCAATCTGTAACTCCAAGGCGTTGTTTGTTTGAATAAATTTACCTGGAAAATGGGGAGGAAAAGAAAATAAGTAGAAAAATGTATTTTTTAGGTATTTCATCACATATTCCTGTTTTTCGATTATGAACAAAATATTGTGCGGGAAGAAGTGTAAAATAGTCTTCAAATCAATAAAATTTCTTACTAGTACATCCCCAAACTCCCTCTGAAATAAACATATTCCTTCTCTATTTTCATTTCATTTTTTCCCGCAATAAACTTTTTTTTGAATTAGTCATCCAACAATGAGTTCTTTGAGATTCAGATAAGCGTTATGATTGATCAAATCATTAAGGATGAGGACAAGTTGAAAAAAAAGAGCTAAGTAGTCCAAAGCAAAAATTCGTCACAAGCTGTGACATCAAGAGATCAAAGATCACTTATGGAAGATTTTTTGATCATTATGAAAATTCAATGATACTCCATGATAAGACCATATTTGATTGTCTCATTCATGATTAGCTCATCTAATTCTTGCATGTTCCCTAGTGTTATTTAATAGTTTTAGCTAGTTTCTACATTACAAGGTTATTTTAGGTCTTTGTGCGGAAACATGCTAAAAAGGCAAGTTTCGAACGACAAAAGGAATTGGACAGAAGACTAAGTGTCAGCAGAGTGCAAAGAACCGCGTGCAGAGGTTCACTGCCGTGCACATGGGTGAATCTAACTTGTAACAAGAAGAAAGGATGAATAGAAGATGATGTGTCTCCAGCCGCGCGAGACAGCCTCGCGCGCGGTAGATAGAAACACATGCATGTGAGAGAGATGCAATTTCCAAATCAGTTCTGTAGAAAGTATCCAACTTTCAAGGTTTTCGGTATAAATGTCCAATTTACACGCTTCAAGATGCTCTGGAAAGCTTAGAAGATTATCTATAAATTTTTATAAGGAGTCCGAATATAAATCGTGACGGATAACTATCAGATTTTTTGATAAAGTCGCTGGACAGATTTGTTTCCAAAGATTGACTCAAAATATGCTTTCGATTTTCATAAGCATCAAAGTCCAAAAATTATCTAGATCTCCGGAGAACTTACATGCAAGAAAAAGCCAAGATTCATAGCTTAACATCTATGCTAGCCTATACCTATATATACAAGGCTTAGCTAATGAGAAATTATCGATTTGGCATAACAAGTAATCAAGGACAAGTAAAGAGGCATAAAAGAAGATTAGTAAGGAGCACTGAAGAGCTGCGGGAGAGTCCACGGTAGAGTAGGTCTGAGTAAGATTGTATTCCTTACTTCCTTACTTGTATCTGTGCCTATGGCTTTAGCAGCTAAACTCACTATGTAGTTCGGGTACTGTAAATTTCTACCCCATTCTATTTTGGTAGTTCTACCGCGGAATTTTTTTCTTTCTGTATTTCCGGAATATGAGTGTGTGACTTGTTAGAATTGATCCTAGTGCTAGTACAGAGAACCAATCTGTCATCTTGATAAAGATAGGTTTTTATTTTACCTCGTCGGATATTTATTCTAGTATTTGAAACACGAAATATCTGAAAGAAATCATGAAATAGTGGAACTATGATTTATATTGAATAGTTAGACCCCGTGGCCGGCCTCCAAACCATTTTCAAAGAATAAGAAGTTAGCAAATTAGAAATTCAAAGATTTTTCTTCTTTGAAACTCCTGTTTATGCTTATTTTAAGAAACGGACAAACGTGTCTTTGATTTTTGAGAAGTATCATGATCATCCAATAAGAAGGGTTTCCATTTTTTCAAATGAACGATTTGAAGACCTATTGATTCTAACAACTGATTGCAGAGTTGATAATTCGGACCTTTCAATTCATAGATGTGGATCTCGGCCTGTTGGCATTCCAGCCTTCCTTCTCCTTTCAGGGCTGTTCAAGAATTCTTGTTTAGGCAGTTCATACCATCCATACATAGTGTTTTGATCCAAGATTTCAATTCTTCCATGTTTCAGCAGTAGCATATTGTTCCATGGAGCTAAGCAGTCATTACTATAGATCAGGTTGTATTAGGTTGGACTTGGAGTGGATTGAAATGTATTTCAGTATATTTTTTTGATTGTTAGTGCTACTTTCGCGTTTCCATTCTATAATCCATAGAAGTTTTTCAATAAGTTATAAAATATGATTCTGACTCTTTTTTCCGGGAAAAGAAGTTCATGACCCGTGGGCCTTCTACCTCCACGCGGCATTGCTCCGTCAGGCTTTCGCCCATTGCGGAAAATTCCCCACTGCTGCCTCCCGTAGGAGTCTGGGCCTGAAAAAAAATGGGAATGTTTTTTTTTTTAATTTGTCGCATGGCATATACATGAGCACAGCGCTGTTCACGTCACAGCTACTTTCTTTCTATTATTAGACTACTAAATTTGCATTGATCGTAGCTAATTCAATTCATCCGATGGTAAGGGGCCTTCGATGGCATAACGATTCAGAAAAGAAACACCCTTTTTTCCAAAAAATGGTTGAAATTAATTTATCGACATGAGTGTTATATATCGAAAAAAAAATTCCAATTAGAGTAAAAACCATGCTTGTATTAACATAGTGGTAGAAAGAGTACCATGTTGCGCCGGATTTCAAACGTTTTCGTTTTAACCATGCTATTGGACCTACTTTATTGGATTATTATGAGATATTTTGTGCTTTATAAATTATGTTCATATTGACATTGTTATTGCGCACAATTTGTATGTCTGCATTAATTTACATGACATCTAATGTGTATAGTGCATAATTACATGAAACATAGGCACTAAGACTAATTGCACGGTGAAAGCCAAGTCTCAATTAGAAAGTGCATATATGATAACATGTCCTAAGATTATGCAAAAGCATCTTAGTTAATCTGATTTCCCTATGACTGTAGCACAATTGCATATGTCTTATTGCTAGGGTTGACACCCTGTTATAGCATGATAGACATAGATTCATACCATGGCTTAAGAGTGATGGTTGTAGAATAGGAGCAATTGATTACACTCGGTAACATGAATGTATATTTTGCTAAATTCATTATATGAACATGATTTAATATTTTGTATCGAGGATCATTAATGTCACAAGTGAAAGTCACCTGAACTACATGCTCTAGTTATTCTCTTTACTTTCATTAAACTGAAATCCCCGATATTTTTGAGTCTTTTTATTGTCTTTACTATTATGGTTCGACCCTGTACTCGGTACTAACTAGTTAAGTCAGATTTGATAAATTTATTTGCATAAGACTCTCATCAACGATCTTATGAAATTGGCGCCATTGTCGGGGACTGAGGTAAGTCGATACTTTGGTAACTAGTCAACTTTGTATATAGTTTTTAGTATTTTTTCTTTATTTATCAGAGTCTAGCCACGCGCGCGATTATCTAATCTGAGCGCGCGACTTGTTTTCTTTTTTAACGTTTCTTGATCTGCAGACCAATCGAGCGTGCGAACATTGTCTGCCAAGCGCACGGGACCTCTCTGACTCTTAGCCAGATTTACCAATTTTTTTTCAACTATTTTCTATCAATAGTAACCCTAGAGACCAGCATTTTTGAGCCTATGAATCTAAATTTTTAGGAAAATCCCTTCGCATTCTATGATAATCCTGAGGAATTAATTCGACAAAGGAACCGTGCAAGGAGAGAAGTAGTAGCCGAAGCGGAGATGGCAGCTCAGCATAACCAGCCTAGGAGGAGAACATTCAGGGAGCTCAGAGCTCCGACATTCAATGATAAGCCCTTATGCATGAGAACCGGAGATGACGAGGACATCAAAATTAGGGGAGGTGTTATACACCAACTTCCTAAATTTTAAGGGATGCCTGGAGAGGATGTTCATCGTCATCTTTGAGAGTTCAATGTGGTTTGTACCACAATGAAAACCATCAGGACTGATCTTGATAAATAGCATTCCCTTTCTCATTAGAAGATTATGTTAGGGAATGACTATTGTACATGCAAAAACGAACACCACATGGAATCAGATGCAAGAAACCTTTCTTGTAAAGTATTTTTTAGCAGACAAGGCATCTCAGATCTGGAAGGAGATTTGTAGAGGTAAACAATAGCTGGATGGGATGACCTATGATTACTATGAGTGCTTCAAAAGGCTGAAAACCAAGTTCCAAAACCATGGTTTCTTGGAACAAAATTTAATTAATTTCTTCATCAAAGGGATGCTGTCTAAGAAATAAGATTATTAGAAGTGTCAGCCGGTGGGGAGTATACAAAACAGATATCCAGATGATATTTGGGACATAATCAAGGAGATGGCCGAGAACTCACGTATAACCTCAAGACCCTGCAGAATTCTCAAGGTTGCCACTACCGAAACAAGCAAAGAATTAGCCCAAATACACTCTACATCCGCCCACCAGCATCTGAAATCTCTAACATGAAGGCCATCATGTAAGATTTGCTTCAAGCCATGAAGAGCACAACCACAACTCAATGCGAGGTATGCATGCTAATCAAACATATCACTGACTCATGTCCTTCATGGCAAGAACCTGCAGGCTAAGGTAAAGAAGTCCTGACCTTCAATGGGTACCATTCAGGACTGCAAGGAGCACCGCTACCAACACATTAAACACCAGGCCTAAGGAACCACCCGAATCTAAGCTATGGGAACAACAACTATCAAAAACCACATGTTTCCAGATTTTAACAACATCAAACACTAAACAACAGTTGGTTGTAGACTTGAGTAGACAAACTCTAAGTTGTCAGGAACGCAACAAGAAGATGGACCTAACCTTGTCAAACATGGAAAGGCAACTATCTCATTTTTCCATGGATGCTAACGAGCTTAGAGCTTCTCAAGGGCGTCGCCCATCTCAAACAGAGAAAAACACTCATCCCAATGTCAATACAGTGGACATAAATGAGACAAAAAATAGAAGCAAGACGCTTGGAGGAAGTTTTGGGAGGAGCTACCACCCCTACCGCGCAGGGTCCCACGCGTGTATAAGTATTATGCCATGTGTGGCCAATGGATTGTCTATACCAAAAAGAGTTTCACACATGGAAGACGCATGCACGTTCATATTCTCCACCACGCGCAATGAATGCCATATCCATCAGACATAAAATACTCAGAAGAGGAACAACACATGTTATTTCAACACCCAACATAGCTAAACATTCTGTTAACATTGTGTCTACCTCTATTCAATAGGTCCAAGCTGAGGAGGAAGAAGAAAATAATGAAACTAAAAGGCTAGAGGTCACATCTTACCCATCTTATGACATGCCTATGAAAAGAGATGATCCAAATATGTTTATCATATAATGCATGGTACATTCAAATGTTTTTTTACTTATGCATGCTAGATTTAGGGGCTGAAATCAATGTTATGCCTCATAACATATATGAAACCCTGTATCTTGGACCATTACAAGCATCTAAGGCCATAATATCTTCAGCCGACCAATTTGATGTTCGTCTACTGGGCATATTAGCTAACATTCTTGTGTAGATAGAGACAATCAAGAGCCCCGCACACGGCCGGGAGAACTCGCAATCAGGAGAAAAGCTCAGTTTGCTAAAATTAACTTCCAAGTTCTTTCTCTTATGTATCATGAATTGTGAGGACACAATTAAACTTTAGTGTGGGGTGGGAAGTCATGACCATAACTATCACTTAGTGTTTAATAGAGTCTTGAGTTTTTTCTTTATTTTTATGTTTTCTTTTTATTTTGAGTCATCTTACATAATCTGAAATTTTTTGAAAATCTAAACTTTGCATGATAATCGCTATTGATTCAAGTGACATGATTCTATGCATATTTTGATGAAATTTGGTGGTTTAATCACATGATTTGGTTTGATATCTTAGAGAGCTTTGATAAGCGTTGCTAGAAATTGTTGATACTTGGATTGAGATGATCTTTAATGATTTTATCTTTGTATGTTCATGCTTTCAAAAAAATAATTTTCAAAGAAACTTGTGCTATATGAGTGACCTATTTTCTCTTGAAGGAATGGCTTACCAAAACAAAAAGAAAAGGAATCTCTCGACCAAAGATCAATAAAAAAAATCAGAAAGAGAAATTTCCAAAAAGAAACTTGGAAAAAAAAAGAGAAAAAAAGGTAAGCCATGTATGATAGAGTCGTGGGAAAACTTCTCTGAATATGTATATTCACAATAATAATAAAGTTTAAACTGTCAAGCTTGTCTGAATATAAACTTGTGTCCTAAGCCACCGACCGATATCACATAACTTGTTTGACTTGGCCATTCATTGTTTATATCTCTGACTTTATCTTTATTGATTGTTCTTAAAAAGAGTTGATTCATGTGAATGCAGATGCATGCAGGTAGCTATATAAGATTGATTGCCAATGATTTCTTTACCATGATTGCTTGTTAGAAATTACATGTGAGTTAAGTTGCATGATTGAATGACGAGTAGAAAGCAAGTTAGGATACAACATCCGAAATACATAAAGAGGTGCACCATTTTGCCATGATGCCTTGAGTTTTTTATTACTTGCTCAAGGACGATCAAGGGTTCGTGTGGGGTATTATGATGATACAATATTTGACTGTCTCATTCATGATTAACTCATCTAATTCTTGCACGTTTCTGAGTGTTATTTAATAGTTTTAGCTAGTTTCTATATTCCAGGCTCAGTATAGGTTTTTGTGCGGAAACATGCTAAAAAGGGCAAGTTTCAGACGAGAAAAGGAATCATACAGAAGACTAAGTGTCAGCTGAGCACAAAGAGCCACGCACAGAGGCTCACTGCCGTGCGTGTGGGTGAGGGTGATGTATGACGTGTCTGCGCGCAAGAGCCACGCACACGGTAGACAAAGCACGTGCGCACGAGAGAGATGAAGTTTTCGAATCGGTTCTACAAAATTTTTCCAACTTTTGAGGAGCATAAATTTGGCCCATATGTCCGATTTACATGCTTCAAGATGATATGAAAAGCTTAAAAGATTATCTACAAGTTTCTATAAGGAGTCCAGATCTGAATCATGACGGATAACTATCAGACTTTTTGATAAAGTCGCTGGACAGATTTGTTTCCTTAGATTGACTCCAGATATTCTTCTAATTTTCATAAGCATCAAAGTCTAAAATCTATCTAGATCTCCGGAGTGTTTACATGAAAGAAAAAGCATAGATTCATAGCTTAACATCTAAGCTACCCTACATCTCTATATAGAGAGCAACCCTACATCTCTATATAGAGAGCTTAGCTAAGGAGAAATTATCGATTTGGCGAAATAAGCAATCAAGGACAAGTAAAGAGGCATAGAAGAAGATCTGCAAGGAGCAGCAGAAGAGCTACGAGAGAGTCCACAGTAGAGTAGGTCAGAGTAAGATTGTGTTCCTTACTTCCTTACTTGTATCTATGTCTATGACTTTTAGTGGCAAAACTCTTTGTGTAGTTCGGGTGTTATAAACTTGTGGTGATTAATGTGGGATAGTTTGTGCTTCATAAATTATGTTCATATTGACATTGTTATTGCGCATAATTTGTATGACTACATTAATTTGAAGACATCTAGTGAGTGTAGTGCGTAATTGCATGAAACTTGTGCGTTGAGACTAATTGCACGGTGAAAGCCAAGTCTCAATTAGAAAGAGCATATATAATAACATGTCCTAAGATTATGCAAAATCATCTTAGTTAATCTGAATCCGTATCACCGCAGCACAATTGCATGTCTTGTTGCTAAGATTTACACCTTGTTATAGCATGATAGACATGTAGATTCATACAATGACTTAAGTGTATGATGGATGTAGAATAGGAGCAATTGCTTATACTCGGTAACATGAATATATATTTTTATGATTCAGTATATAAATATGATTTAATCTTTTATATTGAGAATCATTAATCTCATAAGTGAAATTCACGTGAACTACATGCTCGTCCTATTTGAATTCTTACCTAGTTATTCTCTTTACTTTCATTAAACTGAAATCTCCAATACTTTTGAGTCTTTTTATTATCTTTACTGTTAAGTTGTTTTAGTTATCTAAGTTCGCGACTCGGTCTTTGTGGGTCGACCTTGTACTTGCTACTAACTAGTTAAGTCAGGTTTTATAAATTTATTTGCATAAGACTCTCAACAACGGTCCAAGTACTCAAGCTATAAGATGACCACTCCATCTTCCATTTTATGCTAATGAACCTCGTATATATTACGCACTATTTCAGATAAATTTAATTCAAGCTATTCATGAGTAAAAACAGAAAATTGTATGGTGATTTTGGAAGCAAGAAGTTTAGATGTTAATCAAAAGAGTGAAAGACCTCGGCTAAAAATACCTCATGTTATTTCAGCCGAAGACCATTCTCCGGAGGCCTGGTTACGGCCAAGCGCAACTGGGTTGATCGCGTTCGCTCCCAAATTTTGCATCCCAATGCTCATGTATGGGGTGAACAATCAATTATTAACCGATCGAATTTGTTATTCGGTTAACCGAATCGGTTAATTGACCGCCAAAAATATTAACCATTAACCGAACCAAATTTTTTGGTTAACCGAATATTCGGTTAACCAAAAATTCGATTAATTTCAGTTAATTTAACCGATTAACCGAATAACCAAAAATTCGATTAATTTGGTTAAATTAATATTAATATTATATTCAATATTTTTTATATTTAATTTTTATTAATATTAATGATCTTATAATATTTATATTTCATTTTAAAATTTAATATTAATATTAATTTTATAATTTTTTATATTTAATATTAATACTTTTATTTTTATTCGGTTAATCGGTAACCGAAAATACAAATAACCTTAACCGTTAACCGAACTGAATTTTTTAATTAACCGCGGTTAAAATTTTCAGTTAACCGAGTTCTGTTAACGGTTATACAGTGAACACCTCTGCTCATGTAACTCATAACTCAACTGAAACCTAAAATGCACAGCAGCAAACAGTCAAATGGCGAACGCCGATAACCTAAAATGTAAACAATCAAAAATCACAACGGAACAAAAAATTAAACTACCATAATCAAAAATGCAAACACTCTGACGGTGCACTGCAGCAAACAGTTAAACTAAGATTACGACGAACGATGATAACTAAAAACACAAATAGCAGCAAACAGCCGATTGCAAACTGCAACAACTAGTCAAATAGGGAACGACGATAACCTAAAATGTAAATAGTCGAACGGCGCACCGCGACGAACATTCAAGCAGTCGAGTGGCTTATCGCAGCACATGTCTACAATTACTGTGTAAAGAACTACGGCAACACGTGATTACGGTGATTCTTTTGCACATTTCTCAAAAGCAAACCATCAATTGCAGTGACTTCCGGATTTTTGAAAGAATTTGTTCTGATTTTTATATTGATGGGCTGAGTAGGTTTCTAGTGGTTGAACTAGCGTGGCGGTTACGCCTGCCTTGCGGTTAGATTATAATTTAATTGGTTGTTTCTTGTATGCTATTTGGCTGGAATCTTGTATTGATGATGAGTCGCTTCTTTGTTGGCAATTGACACGTTTCTCTGCCTTGTGAAGCCTTTCTGTTTTTGGCCAGTAAGATTGTCCTTTATTGGAAATATGTTAGGAATAGAGATCAGTTGTTTTATCAAATGATGGTGTTGAAATTCTTATACAGAAAGATGAGGACTAAAAATTGATACTAGAAGAGCATACGTCTGATTCTGGTTAGTGAGGGAGCTGGGATGGAATATTTAAGGTACAGGGTTACAAATGTGGACTTGAATTGCTGTGTTGGTGAGCATTGAAAGAGTAATTTTGGATTCTAAATACTTTTTAAGGCACCTGGATTTCTCTTTAAGCAAAGGGTCCAAAATTTATGTGCTCAAAGCCCCAATATTGTTTGAGGCGGTTCTGATTTTCCGCCGAGATAAAAAAAAATTGTAAAATGCTACACAGAGAATGCACATAATCCTCTAAGTATTCACGGAAATTGAGCAAATGCGTAAATGTTGTAAAATAAGATTATGCTCATTACATACATGCATTATATAAGCATGGAATTATGGTTTCTAAGAAAATTCCATGATAATATTTTAATAAATAAAATGATTGTGTAATATATGAAACGATCGTCATATTCAAACATAAAAAAATGACTTTTGAGTCATAATACCAAAAAAAAAAAAATCTGTTTATGACATTGACGATTTAGTGCTTAAATACAAAAGAAGAATTCATAACTAACATATTTTACTTTTGGCCCACTCATTATGCTTATTGTGATGAAATTTTCATAAAGTAGTGATTTATAAATAGGGCTGCAGAGAATTCGGGTCAAGCGGAATGTCAGTCTACTGAACTTAGAACAAACTCCAGACTAGAAAGCTCGAGCTCGACACAAACTCGATAACATTTTGTTCGGGCTAAACTCAGAACTCAACTTGGAAGTCGAGTCAGGACAACTTGATTACTATGCTAGATATTTAAAGTCTAATTAGCAAGTAGCAACTTTACTTCTCCCCGAATATAGTGAATTTCAATTAGGCCATATATAGGATGACGGGATGTTACGTTTATCTCAAAGGAGTATGCCTAGCTGATTAAGTTCCTACCTTTATTTTAATATATATATATATATATATATATATATATATATATATATATATATATATATATATATACACTTTACGGTTTAACCGATGTGAAATAAAATCGCATCTCACTAACAACATTGTCCCACATTGCCTAACAAGTTCAAAGTTGAGTTCCATTTTATATACAATTAGACAGTATGAAATTGTATAGTTTGAAACTAAGGCTTCTATTTTACATTTATGTCTATTTATTCCAAATTTGTACTATTACTGTGCAAGTGCAATACGACATAATGTGAACTTGCCACGTCACTTACAAATGCAAATATGTCCCACATGGACCAACGTTTGAACATAAATAATTATGAATAAAATGTTATCAATATCTTAAAAAACCTTACCATTTATAGCAAAGTGTGGCCCATAGAGATGGTTACATCAAAGCAATCTTAAGGATTTAAGTTGTTAGTCCTCATTATAACTGCTTTGTGCTCCCTGCTCCATTCTAGTTTTTTTTTTCGATGAGCTAGAAAAGTTTGTTTGTTGATGTGAGGTAAAGAAAGTAAACTTGCATGTTGTCATACATTGTCCAAATTGTATGTCCACATGATGTCTAACAATCATAAGTACAAGTGTTCAACTAACATTCTTTTGGATCTCTATAAACTTTGTTCAACAGCTTCGACAAATTAAGTATCTTCTAGTCTATGGTCATCTAGTTTATTAAAATATCTCTTAGGTCAATTATGAAGAAAATTGGCTTAAAAGAATGCAATTGGTCAAAATTAGATAAAAAGTTAATTACGAAGATGCGATTTATCAGATGAAAATTTCAAAGGCCAAATTGCTATTTCAGAAAGATTGGCATGGTCTAGATCATGCTAGTGGAGCGGGTCTTACTGAATTATTTGAATACATCGACCCCTAAAACAAACACTGACATATATAAAGAATTAAAAATACGCATGTCAAGGTCGTTGTAGTATAGTTGTGAGTATTTATGCCTGTCACATGGGTGACTCGAGTTTGATCCCCAATAATGGAGCCAATTTGACATCCATAATTTTAATCTTGTATATATGTCAATGTTTAGTAAGGGTCAATGCAATCAAATAAATCGGTAAGAACGAGTTGTGCCCAAAAGAGCAAATAAAGCTTGTCCAATACTAATAACCTAGCTAATATTTATTTAACCCTAGATGAATGATTTGGTTTTAATCATAATGTATTTAATTGATGGAAATATCATATGATTTGTACCACACATAAGTTGCATACAAAAATATCATGTTATCCTTGTTGCACAATTAATCATCAATAGAGTATAATGCAATTTCAATAATATGGAATAATAACTCAATAATTCACTATAAGTGTGATTTAGGGGAGTTCCCACATTACAATTTACTAACTACAACTGATTTCATATGGTTTTGATAGCTGATTCTGGTCTTCATAGCTTAAAATACTAGTAAAAGGGTTATTAAATTGATATTTCTCTACAAAAGCAGTCAATCAAGATACAAGATAAAATAACACTCAGTATTTCTAAATAAACTTCTGATTTTGCTTTTTGTTTGACTAAGGATATTCACTACAACTAGGTAAAATATACAACTAATTTTGATTCTTATCTTCGTGGATTAGAATACTTTAGCATAGAGTAACATATTTAATCCTAACATTCATATTCAAACTCTGAATTATTACGCATTAATTTCTAAGACTAGGAGTGTAAAATCAATAAGACAAACAATCATACACTTGGCATGCATACATGTAACCTAGAGAAGCGTGAATAAAAATGAATGAAAAATACTCTTAATTAGTTAAATTAAATAAATTTAACATAAAATCTCGGATCCACAGTATCCTAGATTAGAGATAGTTGTTCACTATATAACATCGTAATATAATCAGAAAAGTTTTTATGAAAGTATAACCACGATTGTAGGAGAAAGATTAGTCTCATGGCGATCCAACTTTGAATGACATAATCATACCAAAAAAAACTTTAGCATATGAAGCTTTTGCACGTAGAACTTTAGCACTTCAGAGTTGGTGGAAAAGTGCAATTTTGCTAGACCATTGTATTCCTGCCCCTCTTATAATTATGACATGTGTCACTCTCCACTACCGATTTTTACAATTGATCGGAACCTTTAATGCCCAAAACAGACGGTCATGGAGAAGTTCTCAAAATTCTCATATGAAATGTTGTTCTCCCATGAACCTCTGGTCGAGCTTACTACCTTCTTTTTATTTTGGACTGCCCATAACATTACACGACGCCTGGTCCGATCCTATCCATAATCAATCAAGCACTAAAACAAAGGAAAAATGAAGTGCCATTGGCATCCTCCATAAATGAGTCTCTTTCTTCCTCTATCATAAAATGAAGATTGATATAAGCCAGAAGTATATAGTAGGTACTCTTCTCATTCTCTTTTTAATAGATGAATTCTTTAATCGACATAACATTGAAGAATCCATTGTAGAAGTCTAGCAAATAGCTGTGAATAGGTGCCACAGTGCTAACAAAACTATATCTATCTGATTATGCGTATTAATATT
Source organism: Kalanchoe fedtschenkoi (assembly GCA_002312845.1). Lineage (NCBI taxonomy): Eukaryota > Viridiplantae > Streptophyta > Magnoliopsida > Saxifragales > Crassulaceae > Kalanchoe > Kalanchoe fedtschenkoi. Next base: position 290,920 of record NQLW01000055.1, read on the forward strand.
ACTAGCTAGTACCAAATATCAAAGAACCTCATGCTCTTGATAGGCAGACCATCTAATTTTATGTCTTCTAAGAGAAGTCAAGGTAGCTTAGGAGAATTAATGAAAGCAAGTAGTTAGTCTTTTCATCTGTGAACTCCTTATTTAGTACCGATTCACTACCCCTCGCGTAGTTACTTAGCTACCCGATTGCTCTTAGCTACAAAGAAGAAAGAGGTCTTTGAAGGAAGAGAAGCCATTCGCTAAAGGGGCGGGTTCTGGCTCACACCCTTTTTTTATTGTGAGGCGTGCACCTCTTTTATTTGTGTTGATTTGGGCGTCAATGTAAGGAAAATGCCCGATAAGTTTGGTATTATATTGCACCACTTGTGCGTAGCGGTGTAAAAAATTAGGTCCGCACCAAAAAATGACCTGGAATAAGATTGAAAAAGAACGAACTGGATCGGAACGATTGATTCCGGTCCGGTCTTCGGTCTTTGGATTTTGAGAAATCCGGTTCCTGTCAAGTCCAAAAACCAGAAAATTCCGATCTCACCCGGAAAGATTGGATTCCATTAAAGCACACTAGTTTTGACAGTACACTTAGGATTTGGTTTGTTTTTCTCTTTCTTAATTTCACTCTACACTCTGAGCGACAGCCGACACCGACTAGCGATATCGTTACCGACTTCCACTGGTAATTCTTCTCGGAGATGAGCGATTCCTGAGTCCCGACAATAATATCCCACAATATCTCATCGACTAGCAACTTCCGACATCGACCCTCCACTTTGAATTCCTCTCATCGACTAGCAACACTGACTCTTCCAGCATCAATTCCTCTTCCACCCAGCCCCAGCCCACAACTTGTAGTTGTTTACCACCATTAGTTCCTCTTTCAACATCAATTCCTCTAGCAAGTGCCATCTACCGCACCCTCAATCGGTTTAGATTTCAGGTCATTGCACTTTTGTAATCTCAACAAATATTTTCGATTGCGTCTTAGTTGAAAAGTATTGTATATACTATTATATTTATACATGTATATTTGATGGATCAAAGGTTAATGTATGTACTACCTATATTTATTTTTAATGTCTCTGCATGCAGCTTTCTAAGTTTAATTAAGTACTTGCTAAGTTGATATCGCTTTATATTATAAGTTTTGAATTATCGAGGTTACTGTCCAATCGTACATATTATTTTCAGTTTTGCTGTCCATTCATATTATCAGATTTGCAATCCATTTTGTTCTCCATTTGTGTAGATAATTTGTAGTTTCGCTGTCCATATAAGCTAATTGTTCAATTTGTAACATTAGTTTTGTTTTCCAATTTGTTGTCTAACTGTGCAATTTTTTTGCAGCTATGTTGTCCGTATAGCTTGCTATCCAGTTTGTATTATTAGTTTTGAACTATCTAGTTCGTCTCGTAGATTATAAGTTTATCGGTTTGTAAAAATAGCTTTTCTGTGAAGTAATATCTGTTGTCCATAAATATATTGTGCAGATTATCAATTTGCATTATAAAATTTGAACAATACTTGCAATCTATCGGTTTTCTATGAGCATATATTTTTTGTCCGGCAAATTATCAATAGATTTTTTATACTTTAAATTTTGCAATTTACTAATGGTTCGTATCATGCAAGACATTGATATTATTTCTAATGAATTATTTTCTATTTTGCATAGATTTGGAAGAAGATGCACCTACGGATGACATCATATATGTTGTGGACATAGATTATCAAAGAGTTACTCATCTCTTCAGTATAGTTAAAGGTTTTTTTAATTAAGATTAGTCAACTATTGTTGAACCATCTACTATGGTTGCATCTTTTAGCCTAGATTTAATTTGCTGTATGTAATTAAAGATTTAATTTAAGTGTAGTAGCAATATTTATATTCAGTCCAACTGTTATTTGTTGATAGGTATAGTGGTTTGTATGTGAATAGAAGAGCATGTTGGTTGTTTAATTCAAATTAGGTTAATTTTTATTTAAGGTTTATAATTGTTATTGTATTTGTAATTCTTGTCCAAGCCGATCCAAACTGGATCAAACCAGAATTTTCCAGTCTTGATTGGTTTATAACCGATCCGGTCTTCAGTCTATTAAAATAAGATCTCGGTCCGGTCCAAACTGATTCCAGTCCGTTTTGGTCCGGGTTCCAATTGTACAAAGAAAGATGAGAAGGGCAATAACTTCTCATGCGCAATTACTCTATTCAACCTCAACCTCTGTGCGCCATAGCCTGCATGTGCAAAACAACTTACCCTCTCTCTCATATAAATCTATTCTGACTTCTCACTTTTATTACATTCAAATCATTTTATCTAAAAATATAAATATGATTTTTAAAAGAAAATCATAATCAAATGTAAAAAAATATATAATTTCAAATTCATTCCATATATATCTTAGATATGTTTTAATTATTTTTAGAAGTTTATAATCAAAAATAAAAAATCGTAACAAATTTTACAGCAACAAAATACATAGAATTATGAACTATGATCTTTGCTCTGCACTATAAACTATGAACTTTGATAAAAAAAATTAATAAGCTTTGTTTTACATTATGCATAATAAATTTTGTAGGATGGACTATACGCTGTAAAGTACACCGATCATCGGTAACAAAGTTCATTTTGATGATCTCTGTACTTTACAACAATATAAACAATGAATTATGTACTTTGGACATTGAACTGTAAACTTTTTTGAAAACATTTTTATTTTCAATGTTCAACTATTTTTTCATGAATGTTGAGCTTTATGTTTTGAATATATTGGTATACGAAGATAATCTGGTATTATAAATTAAGAATAAGAAAAAAATGTTATAAAGCACATAGTTTATCGACAACAAAGCTCATAAAAAAGTACTTTCTTACTCAGAAGTTTTTTAGATGATTTCTGTACTTTAAAATATTTTGAAAAAAAGCTCAAAAATTAGTTTTAATTTATGAACTTTTCAAAAAAAATTATTAAAACGTAAATAAAGATTACTCAAAATGGATCTTTAATCAAAACTGTATTTTTTCACAAATGATTTTGAACTTTACTTTCAAAAGTAATATCAAAATAATTAGCTAAATTGTTTTTATGAAATGAAAATGTAAATTATTCACGTAGGTTTGTGGATAATGGGGCATGTGATACTTACTTAGTAGTTAAAATAAGTATGAGCGGGACAAAATGAGTTAGTGGGGCACGTGACGTGTATTAGCGTCCGTAATATTTCTTATTGAGGCGCGTGACGTGCCATTTATTGATTTTACAAAATAAAAACAAGAAAATTGTGGTAAAAAACAAAAATAATTTGGTGGGATAAACTTTGCACTATAAAGTACATAGATAATCCGCAACAAAGTTCATTTGGATGATCTTTGTACTTTATAACAATGAACTTACAACAGTAAAGTACATAAACTATGAACTATAAACTTACAATAGCAAAATACATAGAACTATGAATTTACAATAGCAAAATACATAGAACTATGAACTTACAGCAATAAAGTACATAGAACTATGAACTTATGACAGTAAAGTACATAGAACTATGAACTTTAACTTTTTCAGATGAACTATGAACTATAAAATTTTCTGTACACTATGAACTCTGAACATTAAAAAATAATACATAAGCTTTGCTCTACAGTATGAACTTTGTAGGATGAACTTTACACTTTAAAGTACATAGATCATCTGTAACAATGTTAATTTGGATTATCTCTGTATTTTACAACAAGTTGAACAATGAACTATATACTTTGCACTTTGAACTATGAACTTTTTCAAAATATTTAAAACATAACATAAAAACCTCCCAAAATGGACTTCATTTTCAACGTTCAACTATTTATCGTGAATGTTGATTTTTATTTTTAAAAAATATTCATATAATAAGATTTTTTATGAATTAAAACTAAGAAAACTTTTTTAAAGTACATAGTTCACCGAAAACAAAGTTTATAAAAGAATTATTTTCTTACTCTGAACTTTTTTGGATGATCTCTGTACTTTACAGCAACTTGAACAAAAGATCTAAAATTAATGATAAACTATGAACTCTTTAAAAAAATATTATCAATACTTAAACAAAAAATGACTCAAATGGTTCTTAAATTAAAGTTTTTTTTTCACAAATGATTTTGAAATTTAATTTTAAAAATATTATCAAAATAATTAAATAAATTGATTTTAAAAATTAAAAAAGACTAATGAGTTTAGAATAAGAGAAAGAAGCTGCAGATAGCAGATGAGTTTGTGGATAGAGAGGCACGTGACATTTGCCGAGTGGCTGAAATAAGTGTATTTGAGACATAATTGAGTTAGTGAGGCACGTGGCGTGATCTGAATGGTTCCTCCTCTCCATGTTTCCAAACCAAAATATCCTTTTATCTCTATAAATTGGCCAAGTAGCCAAGTTAATGTCCTCCCTCCACGTGTCCAAATCAAAGACAATAAAGAGGTGTGTGGCTCTCAAGGGATGCGCATTTGATCCCCCTCTATGTACATATTATCTAAACATAAACACCAATACATAAAATTTATTTCTCTATAAATGGAAATGGTGTGAGAAGGAAATAACATTTAGAAACCAAACCAATATAATCCCATTCCATATTTTCCCATCACTATC
>NQLW01000055.1:298916-324116 GCA_002312845.1 Kalanchoe fedtschenkoi
ATTAGTCATTCAACAATGATTTCTTTGAGATTTAGATAAGCGTTATGATTGATCAAATCTTTAAGGATGAGGACAAGTTGAAAAAAAGAGCTAAGTAGTCAAAAGCAAAAATTCGTCACAAGCTGTGACATCAAGAGATCAAAGATCACTAATAGAAGATTTTTTGATCATTATGAAAATTCAATGACACTCCATAATAAGACCATATTTGATTGTCTCATTCATGATTAGCTCATCTAATTCTTGCATGTTTCCTAGTGTTATTTAATAGTTTTAGCTAGTTTCAGCATTACAAGGTTATTTTAGGTCTTTGTGTGGAAACATGCTAAAAAAGGCAAGTTTCGAATGACAAAAGGAATTGGACAGAAGACTACGTGTCAGGAGAGTGCAAAGAACCGCGTGCAGAGGTTCATTGCCGTGCACATGGGTGAATCTGACTTGTAACAAGAAGAAAGGATGAATAGAAGATGACGTGTCTCCAGCCACGCGAGACAGCCTCGCGCGCGGTAGACAGAACACATGCATTTGAGAGAGATACAATTTCCAAATCAGTTTTGCAGAATGTTTCCAACTTTCAAGGTTTTCGGTCCAAATGTCCGATTTACACGTTTCAAGATGCTCTGGAAAGCTTAGAAGATTATCTATAAATTTTTATAAGGAGTCCAAATATAAATCGTGACAGATAACTATCAGATTTTTGATAAAGTCGCTGGACAGATTTGTTTCCAAAGATTGACTCAAAATATGCTTTCTATTTTCATAAGCATGAAAGTCCAAAAATTATCTAGACTGATGAACTATGAACTTTGAACTTTTTCAGATGAACTATGAACTATAAAATTTTCTCTACACTATGAACTCTGAACATTAAAAAATAATGCATAAGCTTTGCTCTACAGTATGAACTTTGTAGGATGAACTTTACTCTTTAAAGTACATAGATCATCTGTAACAAAGTTAATTTGGATTACCTCTGTATTTTACAAGAACTTGAACAATGAACTATATACTTTGCACTTTGAACTATGAACTTTTTCAAAATATTTAAAACATAACATAAAAACCTCCCAAAATGGACTTTATTTTCAACGTTCAACTATTTATCGCGAATGTTGATTTTTATTTTTTAAAAATATTCATATAATAAGATTTTTTATGAATTAAAAATAAGAAAACTTTTTTAAAGTACATAGTTCACCTAAAACAAAGTTTATAAAAGAATTATTTTCTTACTCTTAACTTTTTTGGATGATCTCTGTACTTTACAGCATCTTGAACAAAAGATCTAAAATTAATGATAAACTATGAACTCTTTAAAAAATATTATCAATACGTAAATAAAAGTGACTCAAGTGGATCTTAAATTAAAGTTTATATTTTTTTCACAAATGATTTTGAAATTTAATTTTAAAATATTATCAAAATAATTAAATAAACTGATTTTAAGAATTTAAAAAGACTAATGAGTTTAGAATAAGAGAAAGAAGCTGCAGATAGCAGATGAGTTTGTGGATAGAGAGGCACGTGACATTTGCCGAGTGACTGAAATAAGTGTATCTGAAACATAATTGAGTTAGTGAGGCACGTGGCGTGATCTGAATGGTTCCTCCTCTCCATTTTTCCAGACTAAAACATCCTTTTCTCTCTATAAATTGGCCAAATAGCCAAATTAATGTCCTCCCTCCACGTGTCCAAATCAACGACAATAAAGAGGTGTGTGGCTCTCAAGGGATGCACATTTGATCCCCCTCTATGTACATATTATCTAAACATAAACACCAATACATAAAATTTATTTCTCTATAAATGGAAATGGTGTGAAAAGGAAATAACATTTAGAAACCAAACCAATATAATCCCATTCCATATTTTCCCATCACTATACTTATATAGATTTTTTTAAATTTATAAATAGCTTTATTATATGCATTTTTTTATGTGCTCTTCAGTTACCAATACACTTTATACTTTTCCCCACGTTTTTTTTACAACTCTCGCAACGAAGAAACAAAAAAAAAGCATGAATAAAAAAACTAGAAAAAAAAGACCATGCAAAAATGAAGTCATGCTTATTGGATAGGGGATTCATTCTTAGGTGAATACAGTTTTACACGTGGCTGTAGACACCATTAATCAAGAAGAATAACGTATCGCGTTGCAAAATTAAAATGATTGGTGATTTATTATTAATTCTGATTTTTTGTTAATTTTTGGCATTTTCTGATTTGCGGTGTCCACAGTCATGTGATGAACTGTATCCATCCAAAAATAAATAAGTGAGGTTGCATGTGATAAGCCTGCTGCTTCGAATTAAAGCCTACTTCTCATCGGCTATACAAATTAAAAAAACATTCATTCAAGAACCATTTCTCATCACCACCATCTTCTTCTGCTTCTTATTCTTACCCAATAAAAACTGGTAGAAATCTGGAGGAAATATACAAAGACACTAAATATATCGATCACCATATATCCATCAATGGCCGAAAACGCGAGAGGGCTTTCATGCTACAAACTCTGCGCGGTGGCGTTCGGGGTGGCTTTTGTCAGTTTTGTTCTCTTGACTGCCTGGCTGCCGAGCAATACTCCCATCTCACGTTTCATGACCTGGTCCGCCTCCACTCCCAATCCTCAATGCCACCCATCATCACATCACCATGTAAGTCCAACCGGTTAAGTTCTTTCTTCTGTTGTAACTAGGGGGCGAGAGTATCAGTCGGTTAACCGAATCAAATTAATCGAATTTTAAAAATATCAACCGATAACCGAACCGAATTATATGGTTAACTGATAATTCGGTTATCGGTTAAATATCCCATTAACCGAAATTAACCGAACAAAATATATATTTTTTATAAAATCAAGATATTTATATGCAAAAAAATTATTTTTTATTTAGTATTTTTTGGTTGATTCAGTTAACCGAATTAACCGAACTCAAAAATTTCTCGTCCATTAACCGAACCGAATTAATCAAAATTTATTCGGATTTTGATCGAATTAACCAATTCATTGAATTAACCGAACCGAATTAATTCGGTTAAGCAATATCAATTGGTGAATCGATTTTCACCGAACAATACCCTCTCCTAGTTCTAACTTCATATAATCAAATACTATTGAATTGTGAATATAGGGAGATGGGTGTGTGTCTCTAATTGTTGATGGAATTCGTGTCGCCTTTATTTCATCCTACGGAATTTGTAACATACATAACTTGCTGAATGATATTAATCTCAGCATTAAATGGATATGCCTCGTAATTTTCGGATTTCATTACATACATATAAGATAGAAGTATAGAACTACTCCATCCATCTGTCCTCTTTTACATGTCACTTAACCGATTTTTTTGTCTACTTTTACTTGTCACTTAACCATTTTCAAAGCATATTTAATATCAACAACTACCTTAAAACGTCAAACATTAATTACTTTTTTATCATAATCAATAAAAAAATCACTCATCACCAGTAATAATCTATCAATTTTACTTTTTGCACGATTTTTTTTAAAAAAAACACTAACCACCCACTCATTAAATTTGTTTAACTGCTAGCATTTACTTCACCTTAATCTACTCAAATTAACCTTAAACGACATGTATTAGAGGAGGAAGGGAGTATTACTTAGGTCCATATAAATTCGATAATAATCTTTCTTTTGTCATGACAAATTGATGGCAAAATTACACCAACTCCCAAACCATATATATCTTAAACTCCTCATGCTAATTGCATATGAACCGGCTAGATAAGCAAGCAACTTTACATCTGACTTCTTGAACTCCACACCCTTGTCATAATAACCCCATCTCTATCTGCTAAAAACAAAACCCAAACTCATCGCCCTCCAATGGCGGAAAAGCCCAAAAGCTGGCCGGCGAGCATGATCATCAGCGTCACGCTTGGTATCCTTTTTGTGGCTACCCTCGCTTGCTTCACTATTTGGATGCCAATCCAACCTTATTCTTATTCACTGATATTTCCCTCCTCCTTAAACGTGAATCCCAAACGAATCGGATCATGCGAGGACCACGTAAGTCCCACGTAGCATAATATACAAGGTGGTTTGTTTCTTCAAGACATTCATCGTAATATATTATTTATTATCGTTTTTTTCTACCAAATTTGTGCAGAATTTACAAGGTGGGGAAGATGAGACGCTGGAATCCATCCTGGCCCGGACGCCAATGACGCAGAACAAGACACTGATCATAGCGGTGGTGAACAAGGCGTACGTAGAGCACGAGGTCTACAACGGCTCGGCGACGATGCTGGACACGTTCTTGCAGAGCTTCTGGCTGGGAGAGAACACGAGGCCGCTTCTGGACAATCTGCTGCTGGTGGCAGCCGACCAGACCGCGTACGACCGGTGCAGGTTTCTGCGGTTGAATTGCTTCAAGATGCGAACTGAGGGTGTGGATTTTGGAGGGGAGAAGCTTTACATGTCTAATGATTTCATTAAGATGATGTGGAGAAGAACAGAGCTGCTGCTCCATGTCCTCAAGCTTGGATTCAACTTTATTTTCACCGTAAGTCAATTTTTCTTAATCACTATTAACTAATAGTAATAATCACTAATGAGTTATTACTATATCACATTACTTATTATTCGAAACGCCTTGCTGATTTTTTATTTAATTCTGATTCATAATATCACTTCAACTCTGCTATCTCTACAAAATAATAATTTCTGTTTGAGAAAATAGGATATATGTTGGCATCACACATAAATTAGATAACAAAATTTAAGTTAAATTGAGTGAATTATAAAGAGATATTACTATTAGTCAAATTTATTAGTGATGTATTTAATGTATTTTTTTTAAATTTCGTATAAAATGTAAAAAGTGTAGATATTTTTTTTATAAATTATGATGATGAAGTAGTTAATTTCATGTTGTTTAACTTATGTAACAAAATTAAATATGAACTAATATGTATCAATTAAATAACAAGTAAAAGAGGACATAAGGAGAAGGAGAGCTAGCATATCTGATTTTTTTTCTTTTTTTTAGTTTGATCTATTTTATTCTATATTTATTTATTATTTGAGACTAAATGAGGATTTTGTTTTCTGAATTTATGTCCAGGACACAGACGTGTTGTGGTTGAGGAATCCATACATGAATCTGAGCAATGACATGAACATTGACCTCCAAATCAGCTGTGACAAGTTCAACAATCATCTTTCATCGAAAAATGCTCTAATAAACACCGGCTTTTACTTCGTCCGTTCAAACAATCGGACAATCGCTCTATTCGACAAATGGCATTCCATGAAGGACAATTCGACCGGTAAAAAGGAGCAAGATGTTCTACTGGATCTCATCAGGGATAATATTTTCGGCAGATTGAATCTCACAGCGCGCTATCTTGATTCGCTGTATTTCAACGGATTTTGTTCACCGAGAAGGGACATTCGGGTGGTGACGACAGTGCATGCCAATTGTTGTAGGAGTATTCGGGCCAAGGTGAGTGACCTGACAGCCGTGCTGCGAGACTGGCAGGCCTTCAAGAAGAGTGCTCCATCGAGGGAAGGTGTTGTTAACGGGACTACAAGTACTGCAGGTGGTCGTAATAGAACGGTGTCGTATGATTGGTCGAAGCCTGTCAACTGCGCGAATTCATGGAAGTGAGAGACGACTATACATAGAGTTTGAGTACAAGTTTCGAACGTACATACATATATTTATGGCGGGAATTGGGTGGACTACAAGCACCTTTTTGTGATTCTCTAAAGTGGGTGAAAGTGAAACAGACAATTATTGTTTAGTGGTTGTATACATTTTAATCAGGGGTGGAGCAATGGGGCAATGGTGTCGTCGCTCTCTCGAATTTCATTTAAAATATTTATGTTTATGTAAAAAATAAAATTTTAAAAAATTATTTATATAAAAAATAAATTTACATATTTAATTTCAATTAAATTTTTAATTTTGTCCCTCAAATAAAAATTTTGATTATGTAATTTTGCTCTCGAAAAAAAATCCTGAATTCGCAACTGGTTTTAATTAGAATAGTTTTCTCTTGCGAGATTGATTATAATAGAACCGACAAAGATTAACGTGAGGTGATGTATCGCATAAAGATTAGCTCAACACCCAACTGCGAGAGTTAATTTTCGCAATTCACATGAATTACTTAATAAAATGTTTTTGTTTGATTATAATCAAAATTGGTGGCAGTTTCAGAAATTTTATTTTGAGGTGTATGTCATTAAATTTCATCATCTTAACTATTACATGACTCATATCTCAGTTTTTAATTTTTTTACTGATTGTGTACAGATGACAAAGATTAGATAAAGTTAAATTAACTCTTTAATGTGTTGGGTACTGGAGTTTAAACTTTGAGTTAAATGTCATATGCATTACATTTTTTTCTTTTTTAATATGTATTTTTATTTATTTTAATGGATCATGGGCTAGATTTAACTATATTAAGATGATCTGGATTGAATTTAGAGTGTAAGAATTAAAATTAAGTTGGATTAGGTTAAAAAAAATTAAAATTAAAGTTAAATAAAGCATATAAAAATTACATTTGTTATTTTTTAGTACAAATAAAAATATTTTGGAGAAAAAAAATTGTCCCCAATACCCCTGTAGCACCGCCACTCATCAAAATGATATTGTATCATATTTTCTTCAAATCTTTTTAGAATGACATCATTTTGAGTACCTGTTTAATACATGAATAAATGCATTTTTTTCTGATTTTAGAATCCCTCAATTTTAATCTCGTTGCTGCAAAATCAAATTTATTTCCAATATACTCTTTTTACTTCATTTTGTATCAAAAATATCCTGACTTTTGGTTTAGTTTCCAATTTAGTGTCAACATGGACTTACCCATATCTTACCGCCTTCACCAACCGCGGTTAACCAGAGTGGCAAACAAGCCGGGCTGATGCACAAAAATAAACCTCAGACTTCATTTCCTATTTGCAAGAAAGCAAACTGTACTCTTGATTCCCTATTCATTCTCACATGCTCTCTCCAATTTCTATGGAGGGATTTTGATCCAACACGACGCCAGATTCATTGTTTGAAACTGTGTTCTGCAATTTCTGAGAAAAAGAGCTTCGTTATTTCTTCAAAATTCTCCGTCGTCAAAGTGTTCAAAATTCAGAATCTATACTTTTTTACCTCCGCCTCGCAACTTGCGTTCTTGGCTTGTAGTTCACTGAAGTCTTCCCGTCACTCACAACCGCGCAACATATTTCTGCCGTGTCAGCAACCCATAAACCAATTTCCAAAAGTCCAACCCAACCTCTTCTTTTCACCCCTCATCAATTCAAAACCTCAATCCTCAAATCTCCGATCCAACCGGAAGTATAGAACGTGGTTTGCTTTCATATATTAGTATGCCTTGTCAGGTCAGGTGTTGAAGAGGATGTGTCACCACGCTGGTCAACCGCGATTTGAGGAGATGGTAAGATATGGGTAAATCGTGGTTGATACTGTCTAAGTAGGATAAATCAAAAATAAAAAAAATAACAGGATATGTTTTATTAAAAAGAAGTGAAGAGGATATGGTGAAAAAAATATTATGTAAAACCACTCTTTATTTAGCCCATGTAATTTTCGAAGCCTATAACTTTTTGTTTCTGTCATTTAGTAACAGTAATAGCGTTAATTTTCATGCACTTTCAGCGCTTAAATAAGAAGTCTCCATAGAATTTATTGTCGTTCCAAGCTGCGCCTAGTGTCACGGGCTAGTTCTTGGATTAGCTCGTGCGGCACTTGTTGGCTCACGCAAGAGCCCGCAAGTCATCCTTTATCGCGCACTCAAGTACCTTTAAGGCAACAAAAGATCACATACGTAATGTATTCATAAAAGGGGCACAGATCACACTATCATGTAAATCGAACGAGTCAGGATATCGATTAAAATGAAAAGGCACATTTCATTGATATCAAAAAGATTACACGCGAGTAGGCACGGGAGCACGCTATTCAAAGATTAGGGACTCGAAGGACGCACCTTATCCGAGTGGAGTAGCCCAACTACAACGCTGAACTATCCACTCCCCCCGTAAAGAGCCAATGAGACTTTTTTCATTCCCATAGGAACAAACATGACTAGTGCTTGTACAAACATACTACATTTTAACAAGGAAAACAAGCGGCCATAGGCGTAACAATGCCCTGGACAAACTTGGACTCTCACACCTAGCAACAACGGTTTTTTACTGTGGGTATGAGTACTTGTGAATTATTTCACATTTGCAGTCAAAAAAAAGTTTAACAGTTTATAATGAAATTTAGCACAAGAATTACAAATTGAGAATAATAAATCCATGTAGACTACAACTCATTTTGATTGAAGACCTAACAAATTATATCAGCTCATATTGTCTAAATCAGTAAGTGTATGATGTGGGCTAGGCGTCGCGTTGTAGGAAATCAGTCAAATATTTGAAAAGCTCTTAGGGCATCTTCAATCCATAAATCTTAAAAGTAGATTTGTGTCATGTCACATGAATTTTGTGTCATGCCAACTCACCATATCATAAATCTTCTTTTCATAAATTTATCTTTTATACTGGATAAGCCTCCATACAATTTTGTACATGGATCCCACTTATTTTATAATATTTTTATATATATTATATTCATTATCAAATTTTATACGGTTCATATAATGGATATAATTAATATTTTAATAATTAATGATAGACTTAAACAGCGTTTTTCATTTTAAAACGCCGTAAAAGTCCGGCCCAATTTAATTTTAAAAAATCTTAATCAACATACGATGCATCTATTAGTCTTATACAGTGTTTTTAACCATAAAACGCCGAATAAAGTTTAGGTTTTATACGGCGCTTTATATCTACAAACACTGTATATTATCATGAAACACATCACCTGCGTGAAGCAGTATCATGTCAGAGGAGTATAAACGGTCATCCACAATGGAACTTCATGCCAGATAAGCTTCATACTCTGACATAAACCTCTCCCATGAATCTCCATTAAAGATGTCCTTAGTCCATGATATTGGCTTCATCATGCTCTTTGAATACTTTTCAAAATTAGTTGAGTTTTTTTTGAATTAGATCACTCCGAATTAAAAATATTTTTATGTTCTTCATCATACAATATCGAGGATTACAATTTTTGTCCGAAGTAAAAATAAAAAAATCAATCATGAACAAAGAGAACCTCCTTAAATTGAGAATTTTGTGTACAAACGTGGATCAATCATTTTGTTCACAAAACGACTGTATTTTGATTTCAATATCTCATTATTATTTTATTAATTTTTATTTAGTAACATGTATTACATAAATCCCACCCGATTAATTAGGAATAAATCATTCCATCATATATTTAATTTTCTCTCTTTTCTCTTTGATTAAATACATAATTTTTATTCGCTTATATCAATTTGTGGGTTGCAGAAGGAATATAAACCTCACCAAACGCTACTTCTGAATTACTTTCCCACCAACACCAACTTCATTTTTTATTAGTTTTTTAAAAAAAATAGTTTGATGATTTGATGCCTTTTCAACAGGTTAAACACTTGTATCCCAGAACAGGAGATATCTTGGCAAGAGTCGCACTAAATGACAAGGAAGACATCAATTTGACCGGTAAGAGCTTCCCGCACCACCTTCGATTATGACCCATGGCCTCGTCTTCTTAGACTGGATACGTAATCCCCTCCTCATCCAATCTCAAACTTCCCCTACCAATTCATGTCATACTCATTAGTATATCTAAATTATTACATGGGTTTATAAGGTTTTGCTGGAAAGGGAGAGACTGATGAATTCAAAGGAAACTTCATCTCCTCAGCAGTTGCTCTTCCCCACCTCTCCCCCATCCTAAAGCTCTGACGCAACCAACTACCACAACCTCATCTTGGAGCAGTCCTTTTTGTTATAGGTGGTCACTTCCAATGGGTTTGGTGAACATATGTTCACCATTTATAAATTATTTAATTTTCTGTTAATTCACTATATTCACTATTGCTGTACATTTTTCAATAATGTACATATTTCAGAATTTTGATATTATTGAAATTTTGGTATTTTCTGTGAGTTTTTAGGTAATTTTTTCCGACATTGAACATATGCTTTCAATGTACAGAATGCTCAGAGCTTCAATAGTAAAAATGTTCAATAACAAAATAAAAAATTGTTTGTACAAACTTAGAAAAAATTGTTCACTAGAAAAAAACTAAAAAATTTGAGAAAAATATAAGTCAGAAAATATAAATTCAGAAATCAAGAAAATAAAATCCGTCAATCAAATATTTAAGCGCGATTAAAGGAAACTAATTTTTTTTTAATTGGCACTACGTAAATGTCACACACATCTCTCACTTTATTATACCAAATAAAAATAATTATGTCTCACATTGATTAATCATGTTGTTTTAATTTCGTTTAATTTGGAAACAAATCGGTGAATATGACTGGTTCACAAGGTTCTCGACGGATCCATTATATATAAGGGCGGATCAGGTGAAAACCAATTTGGATTTGTAAACTGTGAAATTTTTCCATTCGTTAGATTAATAGTCCACCAATGATTGAGATTCCTTTAGATCTTATCCACTTATTAAATAAAAGAAAACAATAAAGTAGGAGAGAAGCTTTAATTTATTAATATATTTGAATTCTTTTTTTCAAGGAATGGTAACCAATCACCACTCATAATTTTAGCTTGGTTTTAAAATTACTTAATAAAATCTATATTAAATTAAATACTTACAAATCACCTGATTTTCCATGGAATATATTTTCTTTATTATCAATTTTGAAAAATCAAAAATAAATGCAGTGACGCACTTAGATTTAAATGGTGCAATATTGTTATAGTGGTGCATACTCAATTTATATTTAATGTGTTGGTTCTCTGGTTCTTGAAGTACATATTTTGATGTGGTGCACAACTGAGATTACTATTATTTGAATAAAAATGATTTCACTCATAAATATTTTTCATTATAATTTACATCACAGGCATTATAAAAATTTCAGACATTCATATACACATCAAAACTATTACACTTAGAAGTTTACTAATTTATGTGCACTACTATACAACCTCAAAACTCATATGTGTATGAAGCTAAAAGTGCGGCTGAGGTAGTAAAAAGTATTCCACACATTAAAATAATGCACTATAATTTTAAACATCCAAATATTAATTAAAATACAATATGCACCATTACAAATTCAAAAAAAAAACAGATGTTCATATGTGCACCATCAAAATTCAATCCATAAGTGGTGCACCATGGAGTTTATTAAAACTCATAATTTTTTTTCTGCAAATGTGATGATTGCTACTACATCATCTTCTCAAGATTCCATCTTAATCCCTGTAAAAAATGACGATCAATAAATCATTTCAAAAAACCTTGCTAATTGAGAAAACCAAATCTCTTTAGTTTTGCCATGTGCACCGAAAGCTTTTACCAGGTGCACCATAATTTGACACCTCTGCTCCATAATTACATCATTTTAATCATACCAGCTCTTCAAGAAAACCTTATCGTGATGCAGCAACAATGGGGAGATGATTTCATGACACCGGCTGACGCAAAGTTAGGTAGGGGACGTACGGAAAAGAAGGTTGCTCTATACCTTTTGTCTCCTTTCATATGGAGACCGGTAGATATTGAGGAAAAGGTGTCGCCTGAAGAGGACCATACCTTCGACTGGGTATTGTCACGTACAAGAGATAAGAGGTTTTGTACATAAATTTTTTAAATTGTATATTTAAGATTAATGTTTCCTATAATGTGTTTGTATGTGGTACATGATAGTCAAAATTTGTTGTTTCTTCTAAGGTGCACTGGCATGTGGCTGTTCATAAACTGTTGAAATGTGTTTGTTGAACTGAATAATTAGCTTATACTGGAAAACTATTAATCGTTTCTTAATTCTTTCTGTGCACTACATATTTATGTTGATTACCATATGCTCAACAGGGAAGTGATTTTCACTTGGAAAGACTTGAATGCAATAAGGTTTGATTTAGAATCTTTTAGAGAAGGATATGGTATCAAACCGGCATGTGTTGATGCTTTTACAGTGATTTTAACTGAACATGAAAAGCATAAAGCAGCAGAGTCTCCATTCAGATTTTTTTGTACAATAAACTTGGCAGTAAGTTTGCATTATTTGTACAATGAAAAAGATTAATTAGATCACACTGAACTTATTTATTATCTGTTTGTGTATTTGGTGCAGGTGAAGACATATGAAAAAAAGGAACAAGGGGCGATTGTGATGTTTGATGAATTCAATGAGTGGTTGGATATGGACATTAAGCGATATGCACCATCTATTAAGCTAAAACACATTGATATGGTAATTTGCTTTTGTACATGAAGCTCAAATGATTTTTAGTGCACATATTGTACAAGAAACTGAAGGAACATGTATTTGTTTTCTGTCAATGTGCAATTATTTATTCTAGTTCTTGTCGACAAGCATATTATTTTTTTGTACAAATATTAGGGTTTCGAGTTTCGAAATCATTGACAACAATGCGAGGAACACCGCACTCGCGCTGTTTGATGGTTGGCCTCAACTTCTGGTATGTTTTCAAACCAATATGTTGTTTTTTCACATGATTACATCTTGGATCGAAATTATTTTTATGTTATATTTTCTGTACAGAAACTGTGTCTTACAAAGTATTTGTAAATCAAAAGACATCCAAAAACCCCTGTCTTACAGAAAGAGAATGCGAAGGTTGTTCCTGTTGCCTGAAAAACAAAGAATAATATTATTGATTCGGGTATATTTTTAATTAGGCACATGGACATGTTTGTTGGTGCAAATGCATTTACAAAATGGAAAGGAACATTATCAAGAGAGGGAACAGGTAAGGTATATTTTGTTATAATTTTTAATGTGTACAAAACTTTGGTTCACTTACAAATCAGCAAAAGAAAAATAACTAATATTTTTTTTGTGCACCACAGCATGAGGACCAGATTTTACGAATGAGGGTGAAGTATTTGTACAACGTCATGATGTATAAGGAAAATGAGCATTCTGTAAAAGTGCGCCAAAAAGTCCTGGAACATGCTGCTATGTCCGTTGAAGAAAAGGATAAGCTGGCAGATGAATATTTCCACAAATGGTTGCAGGATTATAGCAAGAAAGTACCATGTGGCTTTTTTTTGGATCTGAATGTTTGAAGATATTTTATTTAAAACTAGCTTAAAATTTTTTGCTGTCTGAAATTATAATATTTGTTGACTCTTTTCTGTATTGAACTCTGATGAAGTATGGAAAAAATATCAACCACATACATTATTGAGAATTATGTTCCTTTACTAGTGGACCAAAGCAGTGTTCATCATTGTTTATGTAAGTGCACCTGTACGTGTTTGATGGGTTGAACGTATTCTGTAAGTCAGTGTGTGGTGCATAGTTATTTTACTTCTTGAAAAATGTCAACCTCTGAACCGAAAAAATATGAAAAGTATGTTCCGTCACTAGTGCACCATGAAAAATGCCAAGTAAGTGCACCAAAGCAGTGCTCTTGTTTATTTATGGAAGTGCACTTGTACGTGTTTGATGGGCTGAACGTATTCTGTCAATCTGTTTGTGGTGCATAGTTATTTTACTTCTTGAAAAATGTCGATACTTGAACCAAAAAAATTTTGAACTGTATGTTCCGTCAATGGTGCACCAAACAGTTTTCGTTCTTATTTAGTTTTGCACCACATTTGTCAGGAACATAAAATAAATATGTGCACATGGATGTGTTTGCTCGGGTGAACGCATTCTGTCAGTCAGGGTTTGTTTCATATTTATTGTCCTCCTTGAAAAATGATAAAGTCAGATATAAAGTTATGAAAATTCACGTTCCTTGCTTAGTGCACCAAAGCTATAAAACAAAGAATCATTATTTTAATTCATCTGCATTCAAAATAAAAATGTTAGAAATTGAAAAACTAAAAACTGAAAAGAAGGTTGATATGTCATTTTTTCTTTTCAGGACAGTTCCTGCTGTCATGATTGACCATTTGTTTGCAAACTGCACACTTTCTAGGAGGTCTTTTTTCCCATTCAATAATCTTCTCTCTGTCAGATTTCAAGCGCTTCTCACTACCTTTGTTCTTAGCTTGTTGTGGAGTCTAAACAATAATCTCAGAAGGTCGTGAAGTTCCTATCAGTTTTTCAAACAAATCAACTTTACTCTTGATATTTGGCTCAGTGATTTTCTATGTCATGAACACTCACAATGTATCTAACAAATAAGTGATATTCCCCTTGTCACAGCCAATAGATTTCACCAGTGAATTAAACTCCAACCAAAGTTCATTCATAACCGATTTTGATTCATCTAACCCCACAGATGCAGAGTCAAAGGTGACTGTATAGTTGTCCACCGCATTTTTGTCCATCGTTTCTTAATAAAATGCTTGGGGATGGCAGATACGTCCTCTGATTTCAAAGCTAAAAAAATATGCCTGCATCTAATCTCAATCCTCATATAGTTCTTGCAACTGCTTTCTGCATGATTTGATTCAATGTGGTCCATTACCTGTAGAGATACAAAAGAAAAGATAAAAAAAAACTTTAACACTAATATAAAAAATATGAAAATCATGTTCACCGTGAATAATTGATTCGTAGTCGACTTATCCTTTATACCATATGTCTTAACTCCTTAATTTTCCAAGATGGAGCACACGTTGCATAGCACGCAAGCAACATATATCTCTCGTTGAACATAAAAAAAATATAGAACGGGTAAAAATTTCAGCTACATGTTTCTCAATATGCAATGACGTCCTGTAAACAAGGAACATATTAAAAGATTCATGGTCCATCAAATGCTTATTGTGTCTTTGCACATCCATTGCAGTTTCGAATGCCATAAAGAATTCTGTTAAGCTCATCCCTGAATGTAAGATATAATCGAAGAACGAATTCTCAGACTCAGATTGTGACGTTGTCCTTAATAGTCCTCCCATCGGGACATCTCTGAAAAAATACAGGGATCCAATTTTTTCGCATTTTAAACATGTCTGACAGCCTTTTGTTTCCATGTAATCCATACTCATCGATAAGTTGTTTCCATGCATCTTCAAACTCAGATGGCTCGTGGTAGCGATTCCACACAACAGCGTCAAGTTTGTCAAGAAATTCTTTTATATTCGTTGTTCGTTGATCTCTCTGTGTCTGTGTTTTTTTTATAGTAGTTATTAATTTTTAACCAATACAATTCATCTTCCTAAAATTAAATAACTATTAATTAGGTTATTAATGTCTAGCAAGCCTTTTCTCTTCTTAGCTTGACTCAGTGCTTATTGATTTATTTGACTATAATGATCCCTAAAAACTTTGCATTAACATATATATGGGGTCAGAAGTATGTGTGTCGATGTTCATGATGATGATTGGTCTAGCATTTTATAGTTTTGTATGACAAATACATTAATTATTTTGTTTTGTATTTGTCATTGCACATTTTATATGAAGATTTTAAGATTCATATATTCTTACAACTCAACAATACTCATATAATTGTTATATATAGTCCATTTTGTTTCTTACAGAGTTAGACATGAGTCAGACATTTAACACACATGAGTGAGTTTAAGAAATGCTTCTTAGTGACAAAGTGTGCAATGAAATATCAAAGATACATTTATTGTATTTATTCAAAATTTAAAAAGTTCATGTCATACATTACTAGATGTTTTAATGCCCCTAAGTGGTGATACAGTAATGATTAGTTTTATTTTTATAAAATAGGTTTATAGTTTTAAAACGGTTCCACCGCTTCAAAAATTAACCAAATACTGATCTTAATTTTTTTTCTATATTGCCACAAAATGACTTGAAATTGCTCGAAATATGTTTATAAAAATGACCAAAATGGCAGGAAACTAGTTGGAGAACGAAAGTCATAATTCGTCAAAACTGGCGGGAAAACTGTTGGAACATGATGTGACCGAAAAATGACCGTAAACATGAGTTGGTTGAAAAAGGTCTAAAATGGTTGCAATTTGAGACGGTCAATATCGGTAGCAAAGTCGTCGAAAATTGAAAAAAAATTCAACTAAAAAGTGGCTGCAAATTCTCCAGATAATATTAACGGCAGTAGCGTTCCAGCTATTTCTTTACTGGAAGTTCATCATGAATTTATATTTTCGATAATTTTTGGTTAAAAATCTGGCCGGAAAATGTTGTAACGATTCTAGTTCATACTATTCCATTATGTTTACCACTATATAAAGTTCTTTAAAAATAATAAATGTTATTATTTGGGCGCTTTATATGAGATACAAGAGAAACAAAGTATTGTTAGTAGATATAATGAAGAAGAGTAAGTATTCATTCAGAGGAAAAGATTAATTCTCTCGAGAGGCGATATATGTAACCTTTCTTAACAATAGATGACAGAGCAAGGCGGGAAGACGAAGAGTCGCGGCTGCTCCGGCGACCCCAACAAGGAACCCCGGCCACCGGACCCGGTTTCGGATGGCGGAAAAACTGCTGATAATGGAAGGAGAATTGTTTCATACGCAGTGGCCGTCACGAGAACAGAACAGCCGCGTTTTCCACCCATCGAACTGCCCAGGCGACAGCCATTCAACAAAGAGGGCAAACCGGCGCTGATCTTTACTCCAACAGAGATAGGGGCTTGCACTCAACAACTACAGTTTGCGCTTATAGCCAAATTCTCTAATGGCAGACCGCACGTCTCAGCAGTCGAAAAGGAGTTCAAAGCGGCATGGAAATTGAAAGGTCAGATGATTGTTAGCGATCTGGATGGACGACATATCTTGGTTATCCTCGACTCAGATCAGGACGTCACCACAGCCTTAATCCAGGCTCCAAGGAGGGTAGGAACATCTCTGTTTCGTCTGTTTCGATGGACGCCGGATTTTCATTTCCGGCGGGAATCTACAGTTATCACGGCATGGGTCCGTTTCCCGCACCTCAGACCCGACCTCTTTAATGAAGGTGTTCTCCGCTGTCTTTGCCAACCTTTTGGCAAATTTTTGGACGCTGACAAACACACGAAGCTGCGTTCACGTTGCTCCTTCGCCAGATGCTGTGTGGGAAATCTACTTAGCAAAATCTCTGCCCTCAGAGATTTAGATTGATATTGGAGATGGACAAGGATGGTGGCAGGACATCGTATATGAAGGAAACTTAAAATTCTGCTCCAAGTGTAAGCTCCATGGACATGAATTAGCGGAATGCAGAAAAATTACACATAAAAATCAAATGAACCGAGAGGTACCCCAAGAACAGAGTACACAAATTAAAAACCACCCGACCCAACCCCAGGAATGGAGACAGGTGAGGGGCAAGAGAAAAAATGTCCCCGGAAAGGTTGAGACTGGAGAGACCATTAAGGAAGCAAGTAAAGGAGTCAAAGACACCAACATTATTGGCAAGGAATCTGTTTCCAAGCCCGCACCTGCCCCTGACCAGGTGGAGGAAGGAGAAATTATAGAGGTAACAGCCTCAGAGGAGACTCAAACAGTGGAAAGGATAGGAAGTCACGCCCCAAAGCTGAGGAGAGGTGGCTCAGAATCTAATATCTTAGCCATGGAAAAGGACAACAATTTTAAAAAAACCTAACCGCTAGAGAGATCTTGCTCTATGGATGATATTCCTAAGGAGTGCTCGGAGAGTAAGCTGAAATTTTTATATGAACAATTTGAGCATTATCATCTCATTGGTAAACATTTGAGGAAAACGAGGGAAGAAAATTTACAGAGGAGGAAGATCATGGAGCAGGGCAACCCTATTACAATCTCTACATCACACTCTTCTCACCATCAGGAGCTTCAAGTCCAAAATCAGCTTACAGATGGCGATGAGAATTTCGTATCTCAAGTGCCGGAAACACAACAGGAGGAGAATAATGTGGTGACTAAAATCCAGAGCAAGAAGAAACAACAGGAACCTTCAGACAAAAGGCCTTTTACCAGGGCCAGCACCAGGAAAACAACCTCTACCAGTCAATGATGTCGAACGTCATTATTTGGAATGCGAGGGGAGCTTGTAATCGAGGTACAACTTACCACCTTAAATATTTGATCTCCACATATAAACCTTGTTGTTTATGTCTTCTGGAACCCAAATCTTCCATTATAAAGCTTAGGAACCTTTCCAAGAAACTGGGTTTCTCTGCCCTGTATTTTGACCCTAAGCTTAATCACCAAGTAGCTATCATGTGGAATAGCAATCTAGACATGAACCTGATTCACGTGGATGACCAGGTCATCACTATGGAATCTGTGTCTCTGAGCTCTAATGACTCTTCCTACCTGAGTTTTATTTATGCTGCATGTTCCAAGTACGCTAGGAGGAGAATTTGGGACACATTACTTGCTCAAAATCAGATTTTCAAAAAATCTTGGGTGATTGGAGGTGATTTTAATGTCATATCAAGTTGGGAAGAGAAGAAAGGTGGTAATTCCTTTGATGATGGTAGTATGATGGAATTTAACTCGTTCATTGTGAAAGCTGGGCTTCATGAAGTGGCTGCGCCTCATGATCAATTTAGTTGGACTAATAATCAGCAAGGGGTGAGAAGAATATACAAAAAGTTGGATAAAGTTTTTGTCAATTCGGAGGCTCTGATCAGCATTCCCTGCATCAGACTATCCTTGCCCCCAAGGATTCAGTCTGACCATAACCCTATGATGATCTCTCTAGGAAAGGGAGAACCCAGGAAATCCTTATTTAAATTCCAAAGGATGTGGTGTGAGCATGATCAATTTTTTCAGTTCGTATCTCAAACCTGGGCAGAGGTATGTCATTCTCAAGGGCTACACAATTTGGTGATCAAGTTGATCCATCTCAAGAAATGTCTGAAAGTCTGGAATAGAGAAATCTTTGGTAATGTGGACCGGCACATCGATGAGCTATTAATGAAGATTCAATCCCTGGACGAAGCTTTGATTAGGAGATGGCAAGAGGAAGATTTTAATAGCCTCCAAATTTATAAAAAGCAGATTGCAGATTGGCAAGCAAGGAAATATATGCTTTTGGAGGATAAAGCTCACCTTCATTGGCTGAAGGATGGTGATAAAAATTCAAAAATCTTCCATGCTGCTATTAAAGACAGGATCCATCACAATAGAATTAGTTTGAGATTGGAGGATGGAACTTTATGTGAAGAACCCACAACCATTGGTCAGAAAGCTGTGGAACATTTTTCAGACCTTTTTAGAGGCAGGAGATATATCTATGAAGCTGGATTATTGCAATTTATCCCTAATCTTGTCTCAGAGGAAAATAACTTGTCTCTAACTCGAATTCCAGATGAGGAAGAAATTCAGAGTGCTATTTTTGAGTTAAATGCTAACAGCTCTCCTGAACCTGATGGTTTTACTAGCTATTTTTACCAGAAATGCTGGAGTATTATCAAGGGTGATGTGGTGGCAGCTGTTCATCAATTTTGGCAACCAGGAACTCAGTTACCCAGGGGCATCTCTGCAGCTTCTATAGTCCTTATTCCTAAAGTCAGAAATCCAAATAATTTCAAGGACCTCAGACCCATTAGCCTATGCAATTTCTGCCACAAAATTATCTCTAAAATCCTGTCCTCTAGACTTGCCAGCTTACTTCCAAAAATTATTTCAGAGGAGCAATCTGGATTCATTAATGGAAGGAACATATCTGAAAATATTGCCTTGGCTCATGAGATTTCTAAGGACTTAGACAGGAAAGTTCATGGGGGAAATATGATCTTGAAACTAGATTTATCAAAAGCCTATGACAGAGTTCATTGGGCTTTTCTTCATGATGTGATGAGATCTTTTGGTTTTAGCGAAGATTGGATTGATATAATTTACCGTCACCAATGTAATTGCTGGTATTCAATTATGGTGGAAGGCAAACCTCACGGTTTCTTTAAGGCAGGGAGACCCCTTATCTCCGGGTCTTTTTGTTATTCTTATGGATGCATTTAGCAGAAGATTAAATAGTCTAATTAGCCAGAAGACTATCAAACCGTTTCTCTGTTCTAAAAGAGTTCCGGCAGTGTCTCACCTTTTATACGCAGATTAGGGGTGTTCACTATACGGTTAAAACAGTTAACCGAAGTCGGTTAACCGAGAATTTTAACCGCGGTTAACCAAATTCAGTTAACCGAAAATTTTAGTTCGGTTAACCGAAAATTCGGTTCGGTTAACGGTTAAAGATATATGAATTTTCGGTTAACCGGTTAACCGATTAACCGAATAAAAATATAAATATTTAAAAAATAAATTTGTAAACAAGTCCAAGCATCATTCATCAATAAGATGAATTTCTCTACCCAGACTGTGTGTAACAAATTCATAGCCAAAGTTTAGCTTAATTTTGCTAAGGTCATGACTTGTGTATTTATATTGAGTTTCTGTCTTATTGCACTGCATATTAGTGAATGTGGGATATGGTTACATGGGGGTCCATGCATGAAACTATGCTAGACTGAGAAAGTTGGATACCGAGTCTTTTGGTGTCAATCAGTTCTGAATTTTGGCTGGTTTTGGCTGATAGAGGTATTCTTTCTATACAGGCACTCATTGCTTTTCGATTATGGTCTGACGGACAAAGAATTCAGCGCCGATGATGCTGATGCTGATGCTAATTCAGCGCCGATTATCTCAGGTGACTGGGATATAAATGGTATGAGAACGAATCAGAGATGATGCGCTCGCTCCGCGACTGTCTCTAGATTGAGTCGAGCGCCTGCAGGACATCGGCCTTCACATCTTCAAAGTCTTCAACCCCAAAACTGAACCTCACCAGGTTGTCCTTGATTCCGTAGGCAACCCTCTCAGCTTGGGTGAGATCCCAGTAAGACATGATAGCAGGCTGATCCACAATGCTCTCACATCCTCCAAAAGATGGAGCAATGTACGGGATCTGGAGGGCATCAACAAATTTGATGGTCCTGTGAAGGTCTCCATCAACCTCGAAGCTGACAACACCACCAAATCCAGTCATCTGCTTCTTGGCTATGTGGTGCTCAGGGTGACTTGCCAGGCCAGGATAATATACGCGCTTCACCTTAGGACGGGCCTCTAAAACTTCGGCCATTTTCATAGCTGTCAGATTCTGCTGCTGTACACGAAGATGCAGTGTCTTCATGCCTCGGATTATCAGGTATGCCGCATTCGGATTGAGAACTCCACCAAGCACATGATGCAGAGTTCGAATTGTGGTGACCAACTTTTCAGAGCCACTAATGCACCCAACAATGACATCATTATGCCCTGCGATGAACTTGGTTGCAGAGTGTAGAACAAGGTCAGCCCCGAGAGCAAGGGCCTTCTGATTGAGAGGAGTAGCAAATGTGCCATCTATGCACACCAGCGCTCCATATTTGTGGCACAGCTCAGAGACCAACTTAATGTCAACACATCGGAACAAAGGGTTTGTAGGGGACTCAGTGAAGTACAGAGAGACTTAGTTATTTTTGAGCGCAGACTCCAGGCCCTCATTATCAGCAGGATCAATGACAGTGGCCGTGATACCCATCTTTGGAAGAAAAGTCTCGATGAAGATTCGAGTCTTCCTGTAGCAATCTGTGGTGGTCACAATGTGACCTCCAGCTGGAACCAATGCCATCAAAAGGACTGTGCTAGCGCACATTCCAGATGCCAAAATCAGGGTTGATTCAGCTCCCTCCAGCGCACTGATGAATATAGGCCTTCTGGTTCCCCCATTTCCTTTGTCCCATATGGCTTATTTTCTGTTTTATTGAGAGTATCCAAACTTATATATTTAGGCTGCCACTACTTCAGACTTTATATGCATAAGGTAGATGTACCTTAAATTTGATAGTACACTCACGTGAGGCCTCAAATTTAATTAATCGAATTTTCGGTTAATTGGTTAAATTAACCGAAATTAACCGAATTTTTGGTTAACCGAATACTCGGTTAACCGACAATTCGGTTCGGTTAACGGTTAAAGATTTTTCTGGTCGGTTAATCAGTTCGGTTAACCGAATAAGTAATTCGGTCGGTTATTAACCGAATTTACACCCCTAACTGCAGGATAACCCCAAAAGGTTGTGGGTCTTTTTCTACCAATTGGGGTCTTCACCACCCCGTGGGGATGGTCTACAGGGTTCATAACTACTTCTCTTACTACAAGACGCTTACCTAGCCAACACTTAGATCCGGCTCTATCCAAACTTTTCTGATTCACTCCGAAATTTCTCATCTGTCCAACTGTTGTTGACCTCCAAATTAAGGAAGAACTATAATGAGAGTGAGAGCTGAGAACTTTATGAGATCCGTCTGATCAAGCAATTGAAGGAATCTGATTAGTTGGAGTAAAGGGTAGTAAGAGTAGGTGGAGATACACATGTCACAATTTGATGGTGGGGTATAATGGTTTACACGTGTTCGTCACATGTCGCACACACTCTCTCTGATTACCGAACTCATTTAATTTTATTTTTAGTTTTTAAAATCAATTTGTATAATTATTTTGATAATTTTCTTTAAAATAAATTTCATATTCAGTTATAAAGAAGTATAAGGTTTAATTTAAGATCTATTTTCAATATATTTTAAAAAAAATTTCATAAAGCACAAAGTACAAGAGTTCAAAGTACCATATTTTAGAGTTCATATTTCATATTTCAAAGTTTAAAATACAAAGTATAAAAACAAAATTTGACATTCAAAATTTAAAATATGAACTTAATACTATGACGTTTGCACTTTGTAGTTTATTTCTTTGTATATTGTATTTTATGCTTTTATACATTTCAAAAACCATATCCAAAATGGATATTAAATTAAAGCTTGTACTTTTTTTATAAATGGTTATGAAATTTGATTTTAATAATAATATGAAAATAATTACATTAATTGATTTTAATTGATAACAAAAAATAAAAATTAATGAGTTTGTGTAAGGAGAGAGGGAGGGAGTGTGACATGTGGAAGGAGTTAGTAGGACATGTGGTAGCCAGATATTGAGTCATTAGTGTTGGTAAAGAGACATGTGACTTTTTGTTGGCTACAAAATTAATCTCAAATTACCCTTATGTAGTGGGACACGTGGTGAATTTTGGTTGAGTTGATTCTTTCTCTATATATAGAGGTTGGTTTAGTTGAGAACCTTCTTAAATTGAGAACCTTTTTTGAACAAATATGAATCAATCATTCTATGCGTAAAACGACCGTGTTTTGATAATTATTTATCCGTTTTTATAACTTCATTTATCATGTCCTATTTAATTTAGATTTAGTAACATATCTTTCTTAATTATAACTGATTTTAATAGGAGCAATTATCTCAAATAAAATATTTATTCATTTCTTTATCACTTGCATATTAGAGCAGCATGAATTTGATCTCAAAAATCTGCACATTTCAAAAGTTCAGCGTCTAGCCGGTCGTCTTCCTCACAAGCGTAAACCCGTCCAGCACAATAGGCCTCCAACACCGTAGCATCCCGACACCGCCCGACCAACTCTAGCATCCCCTTCATTTTCTTTAACAGTCTCTGCCATCTTCGACACCTTCGCGGCCGAATCCGCCTCCTCCGCAGCTGGGAGGTATAAAAATGTTTTAACTTTTCTTCTAATCTAAGCTGTGTTGACAAAGGCCACCCAGAGTTAGCATGCAGTAAAGCATTGTGTTAGTTAATTATCTACGATTAATCTTTCATTCATTGAACCTTTTATTTTACCTGTATACTGTTGACAATCATTTTACATGGTGGCATAAGGAGATGATGTTTGGTTTTCGATACAAACGGAGCTCAAACAGAAAATTTTGCCAGGTCCATTGAGTAGAAACCCATCTATGCACGTGCATGATAATAAGAGTGGGATATAAGTTAGTGTGTCATGCAATCAGTAGAAACCCACCTATGCGCATACACCTCCTTTCAATTGCCAACAACTCCACAAGTACTCACTGGAGTTTCATTGAAGGAAAATTGTAATATTTAAGGTTTGATGTTTCCCTTGCATTTGGGATATAATCATTTGATGATATGAAAAAACTTAATATGTGTCTCCATGTGTCACAACATTCTGAAGTACACGAGCTGCTCATTCAAAATTTTGTTTTAGATTTAGCTTATTTTTCTTTGCAGGTTTAAAACCAAAAAATTCAGGAGATGAATCTTACAAGCGTTGTAACTGCAAAAATTCAAATGTTTGAACTTGTACGTTATTCTTAAACTAACATCATTATGATATACTCATAGTCTTCACATACTCATTATGTGGTCTTGGAAACTCAACGCTAATTATTAATATTTTTGCATCCTTTCTGGACATCATTTATTTTTTATATAATTTTTCACAAGTTGTAGATTTACTTTCTAGGATGGGTCGGAGGGTTTTCATTGATGAAGTTTATTTAGATCTTTACTGATGTTGCGGAAACAATGATGGATGAAAGTCCCCTTGAAACTGTGTGCAGTGAAATTGGATGTGAAGAACTTTATTAACGTGATTGGTAAATATTCATATAGTGAACATAATTAGATTTATGTGATTCGGTGAATCAAAATACAGTCCAATCTTAGAAAGTCCAAGGCTTGGGTATCTACTATGTTCACCATTTTTTGTACATATCTGAATAATGAACATGTTTTTAAATTTTGAAAATTAATGACTTCTCGGTATTTATTATGAGTTTGGGTAATTGTTTTGATAGTGAACATCTGTTTTATAATGTACAAAATGAGTGGAGTTCCGATAGTTATTATGTTCACTACAAGTGTTCACCATCACAGGTTCATACAAACTCAGAAAAAAATGTTCACTATCAAAAATTGGAAAAAGATATTCACTATCAATTAAATTAGAAAAAATGACCCCAAAAATTTGTTAAATTATAAGCAAAAAAAGAAAATATATAATTAATACACTTTTGTTTCAAAAATAAATAAATCTGTTAATCATTTATTAAAGCGCGATTAAAAGAAAACAAAATCTTTCATAATTGGCACCACATAAATGTCATAGTCCCTCTCAAATCATTACATCAATTAAATTAATTATGATAATCTTATGTCTCACATTCATTAATCCTGCTGTTTTATTTGGATTTAATTTTGAAACTAATCGGTGAATATGATTGATTCGTTCTCAATATAAGTGCTCGCAATTGATCCAAATTATATATATAGGGAGAGATACAATTAAAAACTTCAAAAGTGAGTGAGAACTGAGCACTCAAAACTTGCCACGTATCCCAGTACATAACAAG
>NQLW01000055.1:326861-371672 GCA_002312845.1 Kalanchoe fedtschenkoi
TTGAAAATTCCGGTTATTCAGCCTAAAGTTCAGAAGGTTAAATGGGTTAAATGGATTTTGCAAGATTCAGGCATTACACTAAGTTGCCATGGGGATAGTAATGGTTCTCAGGTTATCGGCGGAGGAATTATCAGAAAAGAGAACGGTGATTTCATTAAGGCTTATAGTTTTAATTCTTATCAAGTAGCGGACAGGACCTTTGCCTCCCTGCTAGCTATCAAAATTGGCCTGCAATTAACCTCCTTGTTTAATATTCAGTGGTTTCAAGTTCAATCAGATTCTTTATCTGTTGTATCTGCTATCCAAGAAAGGGGTGGGTGCCCATGGACAAGCCGCAGGATTTGTTCGTTTCTTCGTCACAGAATATCGCCAGCCTCTATCAAATGGATTTGCAAGGAAGCAAATAGTGCGGCTGTTGAGATTGGATCCAGGCAACAAGCAGCTGCAATTCAGATTTATGGCAAAGAATCAGACTGCACTAATCGCGTTCACAGTCAATTGCGCGAGGATAGGGACGGCTATGTCCGATACAGGAAGTAGCGACACCCCCAGGTTTCCGACTATGGTCGGTCATTCCAAATTTGTAGCCACCGGCCGGGGGCTTTTCCCGGCCGCCCCATGCTCCTTTTCTGAATAAATTTTCCGTTTTTTTTTTAAAAAAAAATTCAGAGGAAAAGAGACAAAAGTATTGTTAATCATCTCATCACTCACATTAATTGCAAGCTAAATTGGCAAGTTTTTTAGAAATAACAAATTTTTCAGAATTGCTTTATGACATCCGAATATAGTCCTCATGAGTTATTTACTTAAAATAAATTCCTATTGAACTAAAGATTTATAAAAATTACTGAAGTTTCCTCATATAAACTGAATGTTTAAAGGGAGTAGCTATGATGTGTGAGATCTTTTCTGAGACACAAGTTCATGCAGATAATCATCATACTCTTGTGACTCAATATTTACTATCTCCTAATCTCTTCAAAATTCTTTCTTTGCACATTACTAGTGTGTTTGGTTTAGGAAAGATAAGGAGGAAAAAAAAGAGAAAAAGTGAATTCGTTATGTAATCCATCTCATTTTCTTTTGTTTGGTTAAAAGTGAAAAATTCATGGAAAAGTGCTCAAACACTTTTTTTTTAATTCTTCCATCTATTTTTCCTTGCCTAACTTTTTCTAAATCAAACAAGAGATTTCTTCCCATTATTCTCACATTCTTCTTTCTCTCAAATTTTCTATAAACCAAACACACATTATCTTTAGTTCGGCTTGTGGAGCATGATAATCATATTTGGTGTTAAAAATCATCTTTTTCCTTTAGACTTTGCTTGGTTTTGGAAAAAATGAGAAGAAAAGAAAGTTGTGAGAGAAAGTTGAAGTATTTTTATGTTTGGTTTAAGAAAGGTTACAAGGAAATAAAATTGATGAAAAATTTTAAAAAAGTAAAACTATAAAGTATTTTGATTATTTTTGTTTCATACCAAATAAGAGAAAAACAAATATCCTTTCAATTTTTTTTCTCTAAAAAATTTTCCTAAACCAAATTTAGCCTGTGTTACATTTTTTTATGTCTGCCTCCAAATATTTGTGTTATATATCTCTCTTTGCAAAATGTGAAATACACCCATCACTCTTGGGTGCACTGAGAGCATCCATCTAGATGCATTCTTTTGTTCCAAAACGACATTGTTTTATGTGTTGATTCAAAACGATGCTCGTATGACTCATTAAACACTACCCATATGTATAATAAAAAATTTAATAAAATCAGAAAAATTAAAAAAAAATCAGAAAAATTAAAGTAAATACTACTTTAATTTATAATATTAAAATAATAAAAAATTATAAATTCATATATTTTCTAATTTTTATCTATTAAAATAGTTATATGTGAAAATGATGACTATAGTTACAAATCTAATAAATATGTATGTGGATAAGATGAATATATTTATCATTCTGATGAATATTCATCCGATTAATATCAATATTCTTTAGATACAAACATTTATCTATTATATGCAAAAAAATTTGGAAAACAAATTTATGAACATAGGCATCAAATTGATGAATATTTGTATCAAAATGATAAATATATGCAGCAAATCGATGAATATATGAATTTAATTGATAAATATATGTATGAAATTAAGGAATATTTGAACATGAGAGTGTTTCTGATTTTTTCAAATATTTTTCTAATTTTTTTAACAATCTTATTTGATATTTTTTTAAGAATCTATGATACACCTAGCGTCTAGGCGACCGATTAGTCGCTATGCGGTGTCAAACCGCCCCGCCTAACGCCTATCCGATTAATTATTTTAAATATTATAATGACAAAATATTCATTTTTAAACTTAGTTTTTTAATATTAAATATTAAATACATTATTAATATATATAACTCAATCTAATCGTTTGGTTCATCATTTCAATTAATATCCTTCTACACCAGCACTTTTTACAACATTATCTAACTTAATAAACTCCCTTTTTTTTATTCCGAAAAAATAAATAAATTATCATGTTCATTCTTGATAATACTGGAGCTTCTATATTTTTCTTTTTTTATAAAAAAAATTGTGAATTCTTTATTATCATCGTCCATCGTCCTAATCCGCTAGTTAGGGTTTACTCTGCTCACAACAAATCGAAATTCTCGTTTCTCCGCGGATTTTGATCGTATCTTAATTCGACTTTGATCTCAGTTTTGCCAATCGTATTCTGCACTCCGAATTCGGATAAACCTCAATGCCTCCTCGAGCCGCGAAAAAAATGCCAGTGTCGTTGCCGGCGCCGGGATCGAGATCGGAAAGGGCCATCAGAGCTTCGCGCGTTTTACCGAAGGGGGAAAGCCTGCCGGATTCTGATGAAACACCGAAGAGAGTCGAGACCATTACGGTTAATATTGAAGAAGAGCCGGTGGAGGTTGACGAGGTTGCAGAGATCGGAACTGAACCCTTAGAGAAACAGGAGGCAGAGGAATTGGATTCCGGACGAAGTAAGTATTTTTTTTTGACCTTTTTGATGCCTTACGAACGTTGTTATGGTCTTTGGTTGCTTGCTATGTGATGATAGAATTTAGAATCTTGGGAGATCAATTTCTCAAGAAACATGACCCGTGTTTAAGCGCCCTCCCTTGTGGATTTAGCTGTCCAAAGATAGTTTTAGGCCATTGCGTATCTTTCTTGTACAAGAAAAATTTGACATTTTGATCCAAACTATCTTTGAGATGAAAGTTCAAACCATAGATTCTGTTGTTGGATCTTAACATAGTCCTTTTATGGTAGCCATTACTTGGTGGCAGAGACCTGGCAGAGTAACTAGTGGCTGGAAAGGAAGTCTGATAATGGAACTTCAGTTTTCTAGGCTTCTGATTGAGCATTATAAGGTTCTCCCACACGAATGAATTAGGCTGCTCTATTATTGTTAGTTTTTATAATCCATTACCCCATGAAAGTCCGGTAATTCTACCTTTTCTGCTTGTCGTTTCCCCCATGCCGTCTGCTGTACGGTAATTGGATCTCTGAGTGGATGTGGAGCAGTAATTACCATAGTAATTGGTTTTAGTTGCGCATTCGCAACAGTACATGGGGAATAATTGATTGCCAAGTACTCAAGATGTTGTGTACTTGCTATCATTCTATGGTTGAAGTTGCTTCTGTATTGTGGTTAAAGATTTAAGTGGATACTACTATTGTCAAATGTACCTGAATCTCATTAAGTTCCAATTAAGGATGATTGGGACCCTTGGGCTACCTCGAGCGGGGTAGATCACCTACGTTCTTTTTTCAATGACAGAGAAAGAGGAGGTGAAGGAATCTCTAGATGATTATGAGAAAGATGAGCGATTGGAGTTAGAGGACGATGAAACTGAATATGATCCTGAAGAAGATGGTGGGGACGATTATGATGATAAGGAACCCAAAGAAGATATTGCTGAAGAGGAGGCACATAATCCTGAGGAAAGTATTGCTGGCGAGGAAAACACAGAAGATACTTGCAACGAGGGTGAAGAGGAGACTGAAGAAGCCCCTGAGGAGTCTGGAGATGAAGGTAATGAGTGTGATAATGAAAAGCTGGAAGATGCTGAAGCAGCGGAAGAGGATCACCATGATGCGTTCAAAGAGAGGCGCAAGAAGAAGGAATTTGAGGTGTTTGTTGAGGGATTAGACAAAGATGCCTCTGAGGATGATCTTAAAAAGGTGTTCAGTGTAGTTGGTGAAATCATGGAAGTGAGGCTGATCAAGAATCCTCTAACCAAGAAGAATAAAGGTTTTGCATTTTTGCGTTTTGCTACGGTGGGACAAGCAAAACGAGCAGTAGCAGAGCTTAAAAATCCAGTGGTATTCCTTGATTACTATCATTCAAATGGGTTATGTTCTGATTCATTTCCCAATAAGAAGTTTTATACTGCTATCCAGGTTAACGGAAAAAAGTGTGGTGTCAGTCCCAGTCAAGATAGTGATACCCTTTTCCTTGGTAACATATGCAAGACTTGGACAAAGGAAGCTGTAAGTATAATTAAGTTTTACGGATTCATGTGTGCCCTGAAAATTGTATCTGAAATTGTAGCCATCACATTTTGATCTAGTTGAAGGAGAAGTTAAAAAGTTATGGAGTGGAAGATATGACCGATCTAACTTTAGTTGAGGATAGCAGCAATGAGGGCATGAACCGGGGATTTGCATTTTTGGAGTTCTCCTCCCGTTCTGATGCTATGGATGCCTTCAATTGTCTACAGAAGAAAGATGTTTCCTTTGGTGCTAATAAATCCCCAAAGGTTTCTTTTGCTGAGTCTTTTATTGACCCCGGTGACGAGATCATGGCCCAGGTAAAATAACAATCTTTCAGCAGAAGTTTAATGTTGCTATGGTTTGTAACGTTGCTCAGTTTCTCTATTGTGCTTAATTGGTTTCTGAGCTGTGGATTCATACCTTGAACCCTCTAGCCATTACTCTCACGAAGTGTTGATCCATATTTTATTTGTACTCAGCCACCATATAATTTCTCTAAATTTTGCTTGGACCTAATTAGTAACCGGCTTCATAGAAGTGGTTAAAGGCTGCAAGCTATACACACATATCTGTGTTAGTTTACTTCAATTTACATATGATTTCTTGTCTAACTTTGTTAGTTATTGGCTTCTCAATTGTGACTATTAGGTGAAGACGGTATTTGTTGATGGTTTGCATGCTTCGTGGGATGAGAATCGTGTTAGAAGGTTCTTGAAGAAATATGGGGCGATCGAGAAGATAGAGCTTGCACGTAATATGCCATCGGCTAAGAGAAAGGACTTTTGTTTTGTGACATTCAATTCGCATGATGTTGCTGTAAACTGTGCAAAAAGTATCAACAATGCCGAGATTGGAGAAGGAGACCATAAGGTTTGTCTTTGATGAAATTGACGTTGGTAAAATTGGAATATTTCTTATGCAGACATTTTCATTTCTGTGTGATACATTTCTAGGCTAAAGTAAGGGCCAGATTATCGAGACCACTAGAAAGAGGACGAAAAAAATACGCTGGTGGCGGTGTTCGCTCTGTTCGTTCTACAGACATAAGTGCAAGGGACAATAGGGGTCGTCCTGCTCCGCGGAGCTTTCCTGTTCGTGGGGGCAAAGGAGTGCAAAGCCGTCTCCCTCCACTACCTTCAAAGAGGCAAGTTGAGTACAGAGACAGGCGTCTGGCCATTACCATGCCCACACCTTCAAAGCGTCGGCGCATAACTCCTCCGTCAAGGTCATTATATGGCAGGAGGCCACCTGGTATGCATATATTGATCTAATTAAGTTAATGCGATTTACTTGATTTATATACTGGTGATTGCTTTGTTTCCATACTCAGTTCCTATATACCCAAGGGGCAACTCTAAAATGGAGTATAGCTCGCGTGACGAGCTTCCGCCAAGGAGTAGATCTGCTGTAGATTATGGTTTTACAGAGCCCTTGGAGAGAAGCCAGGCATATAGAGACAGTTATTCTTCACACGTCTTGGGCTACCCTGATATACCAAGAGGCTCGTCCTGTATCCTGAGCAGGACAGCATATATGGATGATGGTTATGGGAAAAAGTTTGAAAGGCCCCTTCCTAGTTTCCATGAAGGACGAGCTCAGGACTATGCCACTATATCTGGTTCAAAGCGGCCTTATGCTGCACTGGTTAGTATTCTGATGCTAAATCAGTTTTGGTTCTAAGCTTGTGTGTGCTTCATATAGTTTTTGTAAGGCTTATAGTTATATCAACCCCTTTCATATTATGGCTCTGATTTAAGGATGGTGTGCCTCCTCGATATGTCAATGCTGGTGTCCGCTACTCAAGTAGTCGATTGGCTTATGATCACAATCCTCCTCTGTATGGGGATCGTTATGGTGACAGGTCTGTCTTCTAAATTAGATTTTCTTCAACAGTGTTAGTTAAATCCTTGTGTAACTCATTTATGATATTTTGGTCCAGAGATGTAGGGAGATCTGGTTCGGGATACAGCGTTAGCAGAAGGTCAGTATCCAATCAAGAGCCCCATTGGCGTTATACCAGCCGCCCAGAGTACGGCAGAGGTATACCTGTGTTTCTTTTTCTTGCATCAGACCCTGTTGCTCTTCAGCCTCATGCGCCTATTTGATTTATGGCTGTAGGTGCGTATGGTGCTAATGAAAGTGGGAAGCACTCATTGTCTTACGGTGGAGATTATACGTCTCGGGGAGCTGATGTAAGCTTACATCATATTATGTGACTGTAACTATCAATCATGTCACAGTTGATTTAATCTCCTTTTGCTTTTTGATGCAGCGCGCCAGTGGCAGCAGCTCGTATTCCTCCCTATACACCAGTCGGGGAGCGGGGGAAAGCAGTAGCTATGTGGGTGGTGGAAGTTCAGGATCTTATTATTGAGGTAATTTTGCATCAGACACTTGTTTTATATTTTAGTGTGTAGCTTCTATTCAGTGGAGTTTATTTCCCTGCAGTTGCTAGATAGGAAGTGTTCATTTTCACTGGTGACTTGCTAGCTAATTAGCGGTAACTACACTGTAAACTTCCTTAGGGGCCCAGTACACGCGGCTGAAATTGTGAGCTATTGTAGAAAGTGGGATTACATGTCTTCATTGTTTTGTTAGCTGTAGTTGGACGACTGTCAGAGATGTGTGCCACTTAGATCCCTTGTTCCTTAGTCAGTTTGGGATATAGCTGTTTGAATCAGTGACAGGGTTGCCTTAATTTTGTTGGTTTGTCATTACTGCCTGTAATCTTGACTCACG
This sequence comes from Kalanchoe fedtschenkoi, assembly GCA_002312845.1. Taxonomy (NCBI): domain Eukaryota; kingdom Viridiplantae; phylum Streptophyta; class Magnoliopsida; order Saxifragales; family Crassulaceae; genus Kalanchoe; species Kalanchoe fedtschenkoi. The sequence goes on from NQLW01000055.1 coordinate 334,116, forward strand.
TTTATATTTTTTTATAACCTGATATGTAGAATTTCTTCATATTTCAGTTGTTTTTTTCCCCAACAATTTCAGTTGTTTTTTTTCTTAACAGTTTCAGCAGTTAATTTCAAGAGGATGTTATGTGAATGAAGATTGCTGGAACCTGGAAGTTGTTAGGCCAGACTCGACCTCATGTATGGCCATAACAGAGTAAATTTGAGTGAGGGTGTTTAGTCAGGGTTTGCTACTGCATTGTTAAACACGTTGGATCATTTTTGGGAGGGGCTCACTTTGTAAGTATCCGAAATGCTGTGTATCATAAGTTTCTATTTCAGGAATTCTGCTTGTACAGACGCTATGATTGATTCACAAATTTAGCAGGGGTTTTTGGAATAGCGCTGTGTTGGTACTTTAGGAGTAGTAAGGCACCGGCAAATGTGAGCAGGTGATAAACAACTAGTACTAAGAACACGACTAGATATTTAAAAAAGTTCCTGCAACCACGTTCAACTGAATAAGCAACTCCTTCTGAGGTGGGAACATCCTGAGTCAAACCATATACTGTTTTTTTTTTTATCGGGAATGGGTCTGCTGAAGATGCTTCAGTCATATTACATCTTTCTCCAGCTCTGGTATAAAAAAAAACGGCAAATTTATCTCAACTTTCTGGATTAGCAGATCGCTGACTGAGACTGGGGTTTGATAAACAGCAGTTCGTCATCTGCGAGTAAAACTTACCACCCAGTGCTTCATCCCCTACTCACTTCCACCCTCTCCCGCCTCCTCAAGGTTACATACATTCAGCCATCTCCTCCACCCGCGTCCGCTGGTGAGCAGGATTTTACGAGACAACCCTCAGTTTACCTGCGACTCAGACTTTCTGCTCCCGCTCCGGGGCTCATCGCAGGGTGCGCCGTCTGGGCTCAGTTCATCATCCGGGCGATGCTCGACTGCGTCCCGGACGAGTACAATCACAGCACCATCTTCCTTTTCAATCTGGATTCCAACGTATTAACTGAAAACGCATTTTTTCGAAGCTTCCGTAAGAATGTTGCTCATATTTTTTTCCCTCGAATTTTTCATTTTTTTCACTGAAGAAAATCGGATTTAAAACAGGTTTTGTATTCTGTGGGTTTTAATTTAATTTTAAATTTTGTTTTTGAATGTATGGTGGTGCGAAAGAGGCCATCAAAGCGTCATCAGAAATTTCTCTATCTTTTTCCACGTGAGATACACCGCGGAAGCTGCAAGGGAGATGAACAGCAAGATCATTCACGGCCACCTGGACGGCGGTGGAGCGGCCACAAAGTCTGACCCGTGCTGTCAGTCGAAATTCCGGCATCAGCAGCCGACGCCGGCAGCCTTGCCATAGTCTCAGAAACCGGCGAGAAACGATTTCACTAGTCTCAGAGCGCATAGAGCATGCTAGTTCGAACACCTGTTTGAGGCGGTTGGGCTTCTTCATCAGTTTGATGAAAGTGTTTCTCACGTTTGTGATGACCGGAAAACGAGGTGAATCACTTCTCAACCGTCGTTTCACACTGGATGATGTTTTATCAAAAATTGGTCATTTGAGAACATTTTCAGGGATTGAAGTCATTCACGAATTTTGCTTCTTTTTTTTTTTGCTTTCAAAAAATTCTGTGTAAAGAATTTAAAAAATACTCCCACTTTCTACAATCCATAAAATCTAAGACGATCAAAGGTCTTACGGGAGAGAAAAGGGGGAAGTTTTATTAATGCCTCGTAAAGGGGAGGAGAAGAGTTGTTTGTCCTATCACATGAATATCACACTAATTTACTTTTCTATCCTAATATATTAATTCATTTTATGGCATTAAGTTGGGGTTAAATCGGCATTCCATCAGTCATAAAATACCTCATCATCTGCTTTTTTCTGTCACCGCGGGAATCGACAAGCTGCAACCATCCTCGAATCAAATGCGATTGCCACTGCTGGAATCGGCACATTCGTTCGTATATTTCTCCAGGTAAGATAAGGTTGAATTCAACAGTATCTTTTTATGGGTATGAATTCTAATTTGAGAATTCACTTTCTCGAGGTAATTTCATTTGTTCTAAATAAGTTTAAATACATCAATGGAAAAGGTCCTGTTGCATCTCTATTTGCTTACAAATGTAAAAGAAACAATACAGGAGGTATCACTTGAATGTCGCTTGTTATGTTCAGGTAGCTTAATAATGTCATTTTACTTAAATTTATGTATTTGCTCTGTCCAACTTTTGAATAATCAGATTTTTTTATTTATTGCTGGCCATTTTCATCTTCAGCTTATTGCCGCTCATTATGTGTTCGAAAATTTGCATATGATTTTATAATTTTAAAGGTGAAATTGATAGTGCTGCTCATTATGTATTCGATAAATTGTGTATATGATTTTTATTCATTTTTTAGGTGAAACTGATAGTGACTTCATGATAGTAATATATCAATGTGTACTCACAAAGAAGGGAGGAAGTCGAAGGACAAACGATAAATAGCCAAAATGTATAATCACAACGTGAAAAGCAAACAAGATGTAAGGCACAGATAGAGATAGCATTAGGAAATGATGAATGGGTCATTGATAAATTTGAAGATGAGCATAATCATACGCCTAGCACACCGGCGAAAGTGATGAAGCATTGATCTCATAATAAGTTTCATCAACACCAATTGTGAGGAATTTAGTGCATGAACTTAACCAAAATGACTTGTAACCTTTTGTTAGCATAAAAGTTGTTAAATCCATTGGCAGAAGTCATGAGGTTGACATCAGTTCAAAATAATGCTCAAATTTGCTGAGTATGGAGAAAAAAAGTCATGTAGGCCGTGAATGTTATGGAATAATCAAATATTTTCACATAAAAAACAAATTTGATGGAAGTTATTATTTTGCAATGGATTTGGCACTCGATGGGTCTCTGAAAAGTGTATTTATGCAGATGGAAGGTCCAGATCTGCTTATGCTAAATTTGGAAATGTTTTAATATTGGATGTGACATACATAACAAATCATTACAAGCTGTCGTTTGCTCCTTTTGTTGGACTCAACCATCACCGTCAGTCCATTTTGTTTGGTGCTGTATTATAATAAGATGAAACATAAGAGATATTTATCTGGTTATTTAAGTAATTTTTGAAGTGCAAGATTGACAAACCACTGCTTATAATTATTACTGACTAGAATAGGGCCATGCAAAATGTAATTCAGAGGATTGTTTCTAACACACGCATCGCTTTTATGCATGACATATCAATAAGCATGTGATTGAGCATTTGAATTCATTTTATGTACGCTTTGATGATTTTGGAGGCACATATACGAAATGGAAAAATAGTAACACAGTTGAAGAATTTGAATTTGAGTGGGAGAACATGAAGCAAAAGTATTAAATAGTTAAAGGAAGTTGGTCAGACAATATGTACAATCTACGGTATTATTGGGTGAAAGTGTATTTGAAAGATTTTTTTCTGTTGGAACGACCTCAAGCAGAGAAGAGTATGATTTCATATTTTGATGGGTTTGTCAATTGTAACACCATGTTAAAGGATTTTTTCAAGCAATATGATAAAGCAGTCGAAGCATGCCGCAAAAAGGAAAAAGAGGAAGACTTTCACATTACGGAATCTCCTGTCGTACCACTCAAATTATCCTATTGAGGAGCAAGCGACAAGGTTATATACTCGAAGTTTATTTGAGATCTTTAAATCAGAATGTAAAAAGAGTTTTCATTACATTCATAAGACGTCATATAAGGAAATTAATTTTGTGAAATATCTTATTGGGAGACATGGTCTGGATGTTAATAGTTGGAAGACTGTGAATTATGACTCATTCGGGAATTTGAGTATAAAGTTTACATGCTGTAAGTTTGAGATGGAAGGAATTTTTTGCAAACACATATTATACATAGTGATGAAGAAGAATTTAGACGCCATCCCAGACCGATATTTCTTATCAAGGTGGACCATTAATGCAAGGTACAAACTCAACAATGTGATCAAAAATCCATCAAGCAGCATTGCTTAAGCCGAAACAGTATCCTCTCCTCTAACTTTGTGGTCTATTAAAAAAAATCCAGTATGATCTTAGAAATGAGTAGATCTTTGTTCGACTTGTAGCTTCTTGAGTCACTATTGGATGCTTGTATAGAAAAAGTTGGAAATAAGAAGCCTATTCAAAATGTTGAAAAAGATGGTGAAAGTCAAAATAATTCAAATATGCCACTTTTTTGTGAAAGATCAGTGCCAAATGACAATTCGTGACCCCGTAGGCTGAGCTAAGAACAAGGATCGGCCACTTATTGCAACAAGATTTGAGTTTATATCAGAGTTAGCGGCAAAAGCAAAAAGAGAAAAAATATGTCACACATGCAAAATAAAGGGCATAATAGTAGTGGTTGTCCCACCCGTAAGGTAATGAGAAAAGACTTTATTATTAGTTTTTTATTTCTATTGGGATTTAATAATGCAAGTGGTAGATAAAGGTCCAAATCAGCATGTTAATTAGGAGAAGTAACTAATTTAGCCTTGACCATTTGAATGTTTAATTGACTTTTACATACAATTTACAAGTACACATCATATCTACTTCGTTGACTGTGATCAATCATGACAGACCTGATTCACACTCTGATGAGGATAACCATATGATAGCTAGTCAAGGGAAAAAGATCTGGCATGGGGGCATTGAACATCTATGAAAGAAGGGAGAACTCAAATTTTGACATGTATATTTTGTTCAAAATCTTTCAGAGTTGGTGTAATCTCTTGCTTCAAACAACATCTCACAGGAATAACAAGAAATGTAACAACCTGTAAGATGGTTCCAGCTGATGTGAGTTATGAGATGGTACAAAATATTGAAGGTATGGGTTTAAAAAGATAGTAAAAGAAAGAATGCATTAATGAGCAAAATTCTTAGAATCCTCAATTCAGAAATTATGAAGAGCATACATAAAATCAAGATGTGGATGGTGTTGAGTTTTTATCAAGAGGGGAACAAAAGAAACGTACAATAGAAGGTTTGAAATCTTACTTATGCCTAGAACTACTCCTCGATTAAAAGTAACAGAGCAAGCTATCAAAAAAAATGTTGATTTAGCCGTATCTAAGTGGATGATAGATGTTTGTGTACCGTTTAATGCTGCTAATTCATTATATTATCAACCTATGATGAATGGGATAGCTTTATTTGGGCTTGGATATAAAGGACCTAACTTTCATGATCTCCGAGGTTACTTGCTATGGAAGAACGTAGATGAAGTTAGAAAATACGTTGCAAGTTTTTGAGATATATGGATGAGGACAAGTTGCACTGTTATGGCTAATGGGTGGTCTAATCAATCAATGAGAACTCTTATTAACTTTTTAATTTATTGTCCTAAAGGTAATCTTCTGCTTAAAGTTTTTTCATCTGTCTGAGGAAGCTGTTGAAAGTTTTGCATCTGCTGAAATTTTTATGCTATTTTTTATCTGTTGAAAGCTTATCTGCTGATTTTTTTAGTTGCCTGCATTCTCACATCTGTTGGACTGTTTTGCACTGTTGGATTTTGTTTGCAACTACCTAATCAATATGTGCTCTATGCTGAAAGTTTACCTGCTGATTTTTTTGCATCTGCCTGCACTTTTGCATTTCCTAGAATTATTTCGCATCTACTGGAATTTTTTATGCATCTGCCCGCACTTTTGCATTTGTTGGAAATTTTTATCTGGACTGTTTTTCATCTGTTGGATTTTTTTGTATCTGTTGCATATTTTTGCATCTACTGATTTATAGGATTGTTTTTGAAATTGCCTGATTAATTTGTTGTCTCTGCTAAAAGTTTACATACGGAAATTTATCTGTTGGCTTTATAACTATCTGCATTTTTGCATATCCCGCATTTTAACTCTTGGTTCAATGTCTTAAAGATACTATGTTCTTAAAATCAGTCGATGCAATGGATGCTTCAAAAACTACCGACTTATTCCATCACCTATTCAAGGAAGTCATTTTATCTGTTGGACTTGAATGGGGTTCATATGGTGACTAATAATGTAGCAAACTATGTGACTGTTGAAAGATTATTAGAGCAAGGTTTCCTTCGATGTTTTGGGCTCCTTGTTTTGCTCATTGCTTGAACTTGATACTATAATATATAGAGAAGATGGATGAAGTATCTTTTGCTGTTTAGAACCGCTTCTATCTGTTGCATTTGATGTGCAAATACACAAAAGGCAAAGAAATTCGTCGTCCAGCTCCTACGCGTTCTGCCTCAAACTTTCTAACTTTACAGAGTATTTTGACTTACAAGGATGAGTTGCAAGAAATGGTGACTTCTAGAGATTGGAAGTTCTTAGCTTATGCCAAAGAAAGTAAAGTTCAAAAATTTGTTAAACAAGTTATGGATTCACACTTTTGGAAGGAATGCTTGAATGTGGTGAAGCTTACTGAGCCTCTTGTTCGAGTATTGATAATTATGGATAGTGATGAGAGACAAGCTATAGGCTACTTATTTGATGTCATTCATGTTGCTAAAGAAGAAATATTAGTTAGATTCCAAAGAAGAAAAATAAGGGCAGATCAATATGTGAACATTATTACAAACATTGGGACACACAATTGAAAAGGAATCTCCATGCCGCTAGATTTTGGTTGAATCTAAGTAAATAATATGATGCACTTGCGATGAATCAACATTTAGGTACTATTTATGGTGTATTAGACGCTATTGAGAAATTTGCCCATAGAGACCGTCAGTTGCGAAATGTGTTGACTAGTTAGTTACAAATGTTTAAAGATTGTGAAGGAGATTTTGGACATCCTACAACTCGTAGTGATAGACATGTGATTTATTCTGGTAAGTTCTTATTCATTTTTAAAATGTTTCATGTTGTGATGAATATCATGTGCGTGTGTAATATCGCATTATGCTTGTATCGTAGACAATTGGTGGTCAACATATGGTAGTGGTGCTCCCGAATTACAAAAGATAACAATTTGAGTTTTGATCAAAACATGTAGTTCTTCAGGATGCGAAAGAAACTGGAGTTTATTTGAACATATTCATAAAAATAAAGAAACCGATTGGAGCACCAAATACTAAATGACTTGGTTTATATGAACTATAACTTTCGCTTACAACAAAGATAATTATGATTTAAGATAAAAGAACTTTTCAAAAAGAATAATATAATTTACTCATATAACTTTTTTGAGTATTCTTCAAAGGTCGAAACTATGATCCCATCAGTTTTGAAGATTATATTGAAAATGCACAATAGATACTAGTGGATGATCCTTCCTCTTTAACGGTGGAAGAAATTGAAAGTTTTTTTACCCTCAAATGGATGAATGCACACTTTATAATAACTCTAACATTCAAGGTTCGTGTTTACTTTTGTCATCATTTTAATGTTGTATGCATAAGCTTATCATACTTAGTCTTCTATGCTGTCAAAATGTGTGAAGGAACTTTGGATTTACAAGATGAGGATGTAGATGATGATATGATGGATAACCCTAATGAGAACATCAATTCTGAACTTCAATGAGAAACTGGAGACAGAGATATAGAAGATTTGACTATTGATAAATTTGAAACTAGAAGAGATTTGACCAAGGATGGATTTGCAACAAGAAGAGATGAAAATATAAAAAAATTCATTATTGGCATGGTTGGATCAGTGAGTACAAAATCAGCAAAGACTCCATGAACGATCGTAGAGATGCTTGGAAACAACTATGAGGTGAAGAACCATCATCAAAGTAATTATTTACAGAACTCCATTTATCATTTTGGCAGCTATTACCTGCTGTTCAATTTTTATCTGCAGGTGCCATTGCTTCCTAAATTGTAGCAAAACTGTGTTAATTTTTTTAACAGCCACGACCAGCTATTTAATTGTGTGTTTTTGTTAGTATTGCTACTGTTTAATTTTTGTTAATATTGCTAAATGAATCAGCTAAGTCTCGAACTTGGTGTGAATAAAATAATTTGAGCACCTCATTCCAGTATACCAAGGCCATTACTTGTAAAAAGTTATAAAATTTATCATATAATATCTGAAAATACAAATATTATCCTTATTTGAACCAGCAATCGAACCGGTTCAAACCACCAATTCAACCAAAAAACCGTAACCGGAGCTTTGATCGGTTCGACCTCTTATCCGGTTTTAATAACTATGCATCAATCATCATTTTTAAATATTGCACAGAATACATTAGGACCACCTTCCATAACAAAATGACACTTGCATCCCTTGTACATAATACATTGACCTTGTACATAACTTTAGCTTTCAACCTGCATCTAAAACACAGACACAGATCTCTATATCATTCTTAGTTGCGAAATAGTAACATCCTTGAGACACATAAGATACCTCGACTGCAATGGTGGATCTTCTTGCTCAATTTTTTTCCGTTATATTTATATGTAATTTTGGCTTACACAATTTAAAAATTATTTAAATTAACTTTATAAAATTTAAAATATACAATATATATGTTCAATTACTATATTTTTTTTATTAATTATCTCCAATAAATATTTTTTCTGAATCAACCACTGCTTTGTTTAAAGTGTATCTCTATAATTGTTAAGAAATTTGTAATTTCAAGAGGCTGTCTCAAGCCCGGTGAATAAACCTACATGAAGGAATGAAGCCATTTTAAGGGATTGAGATTCTCTCAATTGTCTAGGCAACCAATGGACTACACCGAATTTACATGAAACTGTTGTGAGCAGTTACAAGGGAGTAGAGTAGTGGACAACATGTTTAATGAGCTAACCAACTGTCCGTCAGACATTAAGGAGAAAACCTGGTGTGTTAGTTTAACTCAACAACATCAGAATACCCTAGAGCATGTAATAATATGTTCAACTCAACAACATCAGAATACTAAAACTTGGAGTATTAGTTTATTGAATATTATTCTGGATATTATGACCATAACTCCATACAATATGTTTTTTTTTCATTGCGTTAATACTTGAGGTGAAGGATGGAATCAAACTATTGATCATTGTCTGACTAAGTTAGTTGCCACCCAATCACTCTTGGGTGTTCCGTGAGTGGGTACTCTCATTTGCGATGTCGTTTTGATTTAAATGAAAACGCGATCGTTTTTATCTTTTTCTAGAAAATATAGAAGCACAAATCATCTGATGAATATAGCAGATCAATTGATGAATATTTATAATTGTGTTTATATATTCATCAGTTATTTTTTATCAACTAATGAATATAACAGATCAACTGATGAATATTCATAAGTTGTTTTGGTCAACTGATGAATAATCAACATATTCATCAGTCAAATGTGCTTTTATATTCATCAGTTGTGCTTCTATATTCATCAGTTGCTTTGGTCAACTGATGAATATTGTAGATAAATTGTTGAATATTTATCACTTTTGCTTATATATTTATCAGTTGTTTTGGTCATCTGATGAATATAGCAGATCAACTAATGAATATTCATTAGTTGTGCTTATATATTCATCAGTTATTTTTTATCAACTAATGAATATAACAGATCAATTGATGAATAATCAACAGTTATGCTTATACATTCATAAGTTGTTTTGATCAACTGATGAATATAGCAGATCAACTAATGAATAATCAACATATTCATCAGTCAAATGTGCTTATATATTCATCAATTGGCCAAAACAACTGATGAATATAACATATCAACTGATGAATATTTATCAGATGTGCTTATATATTCATCAGTTGTTTTGGTCAACTAATGAATATAGCAGATCAACTAATGAATATTCATCAGTTGTGCTTATATATTCATCAGTTGTTTTGGTCAACTGATGAATATAACAGATCAACTGATGAATATTCAACATGTTCATCAGTTGTGCTTATATATTCGTCAGTTGTGCTCATGTACTCATCAATTGTGCTTATATATTCATCAGTTGTTTTGGTCAACTGATGAATATTCAACATATTCATCAGTTGTGCTGCTATATTCATCAATTATGTTTATATATTCATCAGTTGTTTTGGCCTAGCGCAACATAAATGATGTGTTTAATGTGGAACACGTAAAACGACGCCGTTTTTCATCAAAATTAAAACGACATAGCAAATGAGACCACCTACTCCCGAAGCACCCAAGAATTTGCGGTTACCACCAGTCCACCGTGTACTACATATTTAATCTAGATAGCAATATTATATAATTTCCATTGTTTTGTAGAAAAATAAAATCACAACTTATAATTTGTTTATATTTAAGGTGATAATTTTTTGTATTTGCATTAATCTAATGATTATTTATGAAAAAATAACTATATAAAATTTGATGTGTATATGCTGGAAGAGTGTTGGATGAGATGGTCAAACACTTGACAATATCCTGAAGATTCTTTACTGTACACCAATTGATTTTAGAGGAAAGTTATTCTGATGCCATGCCCATCACCTCTAGTTGACCTTTGATATGCATTGTTCTTGTTTTTTTTGTTTAACATTTTGTTAGATAATTCAATCACCAGCGCATTTTACATCTTTTTAAAGTCACAAATTCACTCAAACCATTTATTCGATAAATAAAATAAAAAGTTACTATTAGAATGAGTTTGGTATAAACAGTGACGAGGAATAATTTTTTTGTCTATCTTTTCGTAATGTGTGTAAACTTTTTATATGACGGAGTGTCCATTATTTTCATCTCGTTCAACTTCAGGCCTCAAAATGTTAGGACCGAACCTGATTGAATTTATCATCATTGACGATCCCTACTCTTTTTGTAGTGTCGGGTTAAAGGCTGCCATAGGAGACTTCGATTCATCCATACTATTGACCTCAACAATGGAGCAGCGGACATAAAATGGTGTGTGTTCCAGTGTACGCAGAAGAATGGGCCAGTTCTGCAATTATGGATTATCAGAGGGATCTTTCCTTTCTTATATAATTAATTTCCCTTCTTATCGTGGTATTCAGTAAATAACCGCTCTAAGCGCTATAATATGTGTCCGCCCATGTGTCACTTTTGAATGTTCCAGTGGTTGAGAATTTGAGGTGAGCGCTATCCCAATCTAGGGTGGAGAGGCAAGCCTAGAGGAAAGGAATGGCACTGACATTCCTTATGCGTGCCTATGCACTGAAACAACGAAGAGAACAAGTCTGCCTGAAAACCTGTATATTTTGGAGGAGAAGAGATTTCAGACATCAGCCTTGTGGCTACCTGGGGTGTGATGGCATAATGACATTTTCAATAAGGAACTTTATGGATTGGCGTTGGCTGGTACTCCGAAGAGGGAATCAACCTTTGCCATGGAGAGAAACTATGCAACATAATGGAGGAAACCGAAAGATGTGAGATCCAAATCCGAGGTAAAGGGTAGGTGGTCAGATAAAATGCAAGTGTAACTAATTACATCTTTTCAACGCACTTAAGGAGGGTTGTATAATATCTTGCATGACACTAATTTTGGAATTAACATGAGCAAGATTTTGAGCTGTTGAATATATGCAGAAGAACAAACACCAAGCATCCAAACTGAAGTGTTCAGAAAACTTGTGTGCATGTATGTGTAATTAATAATAATGTAGTGATTAGCTCAGTGGTTTTGAGTCAAAAACCAAATAAAGGCTATAAAATGCCTGAAATTGCATTGACAAGCTCATTCATTTATACAAAAGTGAGAATAATCTCCTTCAGACCCTAAATAGGGAATCAAGTACGATGGAACAGAAAATGGTTTTTCTTGATAACTTTTGACAATCACTCAAATAAGAAAAAGGAACCTAGAAATACATATAATGACACAAGACCCTCAAAACGTTTCATGTCTTTGCTTTTACTGTTGCAGGTGACGGAAAATTCCTTAGATCGGCTTAATCTTGAAGTGAAGTGAGATCAGAGAGAAGACAAAACATTTCAGGTCCTGAAACAAAATTTCAAAACACATGTATATTAGATTGAGTATACAAACACTGCAAACTTGTTGCTCAACCATGCTAGGACAAATCTTGGAATATACATTATTATTATGAGGATAATGCAAGTATGTGAAGGCAGACTTAAATAAACATCAATTACCAAGGGTGTGTTTGGTCTAGGGAAAGTTGGGGGGAAAGGAAAATGGGAAGAATCCCATGTTTGGTTTAGAGTAAGTTGAGGGGAAAGAAATTTAGACCGAAAGAAGGAAAGGTAGGTCCAATTAAAGAGTATTTTTATACTTTAACCAATCAAGAGTAAATACAAATGGAATCCACATGGAATTCATTTTCTTTACCAGTTTCCTCTCCCTCCAACTTTCCCTAAAACAAACAAAGCCAAAAGAAAAAATGGAATTCCAACAATTTACTGAGTTTTCGCCTTGATCGCAAAGAACCAAAATACCTCTTAATCAGACTAAGCAGTTAGGTGAGCAGACAAGAACATAGCAGAATGGGAATTCATATGATTATACTGAAACCAGATGCAGCATCAAATGAAATAAAAAAATTAATAGATATGCGGAAAAATTTTATTCTACGATAAGTAGGATGACTTCACCCTCCAGAGACTTCGGACCAAACTAAAGCCTAAAGACCCGTTGTCTAATTGTTTTAGCAAACACTGACTTACCTAAATAATAGCATATATTTAGCAATGAGAAGGCACATGTAATATCTTCTCCAGAAAGCTAATAGAAGACTCAAAGAAAACACAACGTAAAATCCATAATGGCAAGTTGACCAACCTGAACAAGATAATAAAAGATGCGAAGCCCTTCAGGGTCCTTGCTGCTCTGAACATCAACCAGCGATCCTATTTTGGACGTGGTGAAAGAGATATGCTCATTTCCCATCACGATTTCAAGTTCCTGCCTCCCAACGCGATCTGGTTCGGGCCAGTTCCCATCATCTTCTTTCATTATCTGAATCAAAGCATACTTAGGCTGTAATTGGTTTAGGAAAAATTTGGTGGAAAGGAAAATTTGATGGAAAATTTATAAAATTCCATGTTTGGTTTAGATGGAAAATATATTGGAAAGAAAATTAAGTGAAAAATATTATTCTAACTCTTAGCCTATAAATATGATACAATCAAGTTCAATGTATATAAAATGAATAACTACTTCTTCTATTAGGCTCAATGTATCCGAACATGTTTAATGTATCCGACGAGGTTGAAGATACAAAGATGATATTATACTTTCCTTTACATTTTTCATGAAACTTTCCATGATGATGGAAAATGAAATGGAATCCTTACTATTTTCCTTGACATTTTCCATAGCAAACCAAACAAAGTTAAAATTAGATGGAATCCTTCAAGGATTCCATTTCCTTCTCATTTCCACCAAATTTTGTTTTCCGCCAAATTTTCCCTAAACCAAACACAACCTTAGAGAAGTGGCTAGCATAATAGCAATAAACCCGACAAATCCAATAAGACAAAAACATAAAATACATATGGTATCAGGGTCCAAATTTATTTTACAAACTATCCTCTTTTCATATTTTTTTTCTTTTACCCTACCGTGTATTTTAATTTAAAATCTAACATACTTGAAGAAAATCGTTGTTGTAAACCGTTGTTTCTCTTAAGAAAATCACAGTTTCAAATAAGTGATTTTATAAAAAAAAAATCGCGGTTTGAAATCAGTGTTTTCTTTTGCAAAACCGCAGTAAAACTACATTGTCTAAAAAACTGCAGTTTAAAACTGCGGATTTCTTAAGAAAAACCGCGGTTTATAATTGTGATTTTCTTCAAATATAGTAGATTTGAAATTAAAAAGAACGGTAGGATGGAATTGATGATAAAATTTGCAGAAAGGGCAATTTAAAAAAAATCCATGATACACAATCATACAAACCCTAAAACCACAAAAACAATGTCACAATGCGTGCATTCCAAACCATATACATCAACGCGCAGATATAATGCAGGTAAGAAGAAACCCTAATTCAAGCACAATGTCGCCCCACACGCATTTATTGAAATTGAGCACACATAACATCATCAAAGCGAGAATTTAAAAAAAAACCTCGCTCTCGGAGATGATGCGGCGGCACTCGCGGAGTACGGATGGGGTGAGGAAGACCTCCTTACGGATCATGGTATCGTTCTTGTAGTTGGAATTGTTAGCGTAACGTAGCTTCCCATCGGGCCTGAACTCGAACTCCAAAAACTCGTGACCGAACTTGCCCTTGTGGCCGACGTAATACCTCAGGTAGAACTCCTCGCCGTTCTCATCAGCCGCTGCCATTGACGACGCAATCAATCAAATCGTTCGCTCGTCCGCTTTCTCTCTCCACGAAAATCTTCGCCAAAACTTAACGCTTCCAATCAGACACAAACATTTACGCACGAAGTCGTATTGGGCCGGAAACCCGTTAGGTCAAACGTTTATTGGGCCTGAAGCATCGGCCCATGTAGTGTTCTTTTTGATTCATCAATTGTCGTCGTCGGCGGCGTAGTTGCGTATAGAACATCACGGCGAGCTCCGCCGGAATCTTTGCTGAGATTGGAATTCGATAGCGCCATGTGATGACTGATTCTCGCGGATGATTTGAATTGAATTTTCGTTAGATTTGGTGTTTGTGATATTGTTTTTGGTGGAGGATTTCGAGATGTGAGATGGAGCTGAGGTGCCTGCAGTGTGGATCTCAAGTTGCGAAGCTGTTCGTGCAGTATTCTCCTGGGAACATCAGGCTCATGAAATGTGTAAGCTCCTAACAAGTATTTCTGCATCAAATTAAGACTTTACTTTTGGGTATTTTTTTTTTTTTACAGCCAAAATGCAAGCAAGTTGCTGATGAATACATAGAATGTGAGATCATGGTGAGTCAATATAATTGAAATTTGAAGCTTAAATTTTCATCAAACTTCACATGACAGGCTGTGCCTGCGGAAATGGGATTTTTGACATTTGTTGCGGTTATGCAGATTGTGCTAATTGATTTGATTCTGCACAAAACAAAAGCCTATAGACACTTACTGTATAATGTGCTCAATCAAAGAAGTTTGGATCTTGAGGTACTCCATTTTCTATTTCATTTATCATGCTGTTGCTACTTCTAGAGAATTCCATGCGTATGTGATGAGGGTTTTCTTCTTTTCTTTTGTGGATGTAGGGATTGATGTGGAAGTTAATTTTGGGGTCCCTTCTCTTGGATACTTGTAAGCCTTTTTCTTACTTTAGCTTCATTTAGTTTGCAAGTGATCATTTCCTTTATTTACTGTGTGTTGGATTGAAATTCTTGGGAACATAAGACAGGATGCTGATTTTGGTGAGATCTGTTGAGGAGTGGAGTTCAATAATCAGCTTCTCTTCATCAGTCTGGAACTTAGGAAAGGTCAGGGAAGTTTGCTGATCTACCCACGACATGAGTTATGATTGTAAAGGCTTGTGAAATAACTCTGTTTGTCTCACAGGTTCTAATGGATGTTTTCCTTGAAGACTTCTTATTTTTGTCATCCTTATCCGTGGAATGAAAATAATGCACACAGAAACTCATGGTGTATTGAGGTAAACTCTTAAGACTACTTGGGGAGAACAAACATCACCCAGGCTAATTGAGAGCTGTATCAGTGCAGGTATAAAGACTTGTTACTCACAACACTTATCTCAAGCCACTTCAAGATTTTCCTCGTTTCGATGATGGTAAGTTTTACCCCTGATGCCGATAAAACTATGCCTCAATTGTGAGATCACCTGTGCCATGTTCCAGGTCTGGGAGTTTCCAGTATCTATGATTTTCCTCATTGATGTATTTATCCTGTCCTCGAATACAGTGGCTTTGACAGGTCGGTCCCCTTTCATTTTTGGAAGGTAGATTACTGTCATTTCAATTATGTATAAAAAAACTGATTGGTTCAGTATTCGCCTCTTTGGTTACATAATCAGTAAAGACACAGGAAGCTAGGAATAAATGTGCTGTTGTTTGCTTTGGAGCCCATGCGGCCAAATTCTTAGTGACCTCTAATCTTTAGTCTTCTGAATGCTTCAAGATGAACTTGTCTCTCATTTGTTGTCATCTTTAATCGGTTCCCTATCTCACCTAACCTTATTTTGTAAATGATGTGCTGTTCCATATATTTTTTTTATGGAACATGGATGCAGGCTCACAGGTTGACAGTGGAAATTAAAATCGAAACATGTAACCTGAATACTTCATTATTAATGAGAGCCGAAAAACTCTGGAGTGCAACTGGGGAAAAACATATTAAGCGAGTCGCAAAGATCATATTTTTCTAACAGTTGGAGGAAGATAACAAGCTGAATAAAAGTGCCATCACTTCTTTGCTAATATGGGAAATTGATCTGGATCTTCTATGAGTGGGGTTACTGCATTATTGTTCCTCAAATGACCTTTAACCTCTGGACTATTAAGCCTTTCTTCAGAACCACGACCACGACCCCTTCCACGCCCACGGTATGCCCCTCCTCCAGCAGGCCTCAAGAACTCGTTGATGATGATAGACTGCAAACATGTATAAGAAGCAGCCCGTCAAGGTACGTGCAGTTTCAAATGTGATTTTTCTTTTCGTAAATAAATTATTTCCACATTCGCAGTAACCTCAGACCATAGTAGTAGGAATTAGAATACCTTCTTTGCTTTCTCTTCTTTATCAGCCATCTCTTTCTTTTTGTTTCTATCAGACCCCTGAAAAATCCAATGACAATCCAATTCTTTGATTTCTTTTTCCTTCACTTGCTGATGCCAATTAAATATGTGAGCGAAGCTTCTGAGAGGAAGTGTCATAAGAAACTTACCAATTTAGAGACAACAGCATTGTTGGTTCTCTTGTTCGAGAGCGGTTGCATAGATTGAAACTCTTTTATGTCCACCTTCCTCTCCGCCACCTTTAGTGCGTGAAGAGCCTTCTTCTTCTCTTCCAGCACCTTCTGGTACTCTTCCAAAGTCATCTCCTGTTTATCATACAAGGAAATGTTCACCAAGTTAGATAAAAAAAAATATGTACGGATTTCAGTATCATTGAGTTAACTGATATTTCCTTTGAAGTGTACCTTGTGCTCGGGCTTTTCCTCAACAAGATTATTCACAGCATTGTTTTTTGAACCATTTGACACAGCATCTTCAGTCACAGTGTTTTGAGCACCCAGCTTTTCAGTTTCTGGATAAGCTTCCTTGGCGAGCCTAAAAGACTGCTCCGACACCTTTCGTGGAGGGCGTTCTGCTCTGTCTGCGCCGTCTCCGTTAGAAAACCCTCTATGATGACCACCATGGAAAGGCCCCTCATACTTACGCCTTCCATATTGCTTCGCTGCATCTCCTTCAGAAGCTCCACCAGCTCCTCTCCCACTGTTGAAGGAGCCACCGCTGCTCGCTGGGCCTTTGTTGTACCCACCGCGTCCATAGCCACGCCCTCCTCCACTGTCCCCACCCTTAAATCTCCTCACTGTTTGAAGGATATTAAATTACGAATCCAAATTCAACCATGGCTTTAACTAACTTTCAAAGAGATAAACCACCAAGGTGGTAGCCTAGCTAACATCAGGCTGACAAGAATCATTTTTGAGCCCTTGATAATCTCAAGATAAGATCACAACAGGCTTGTGAGTGACAAACCATCCCTCAAAACAACCCAACGCTTCACAACCAAAAACTTGTTCGACAAGAAACCAGAATGAATCCCATATATTAAGAAAGCACGAACATTACCTTCTTGAAAAGGCGGTCGAGTCTTCAAAGCCGAGTTGGCCTGCTTCTTCTGTTTCTGCTCCCTCTCAGTCTTCTCGAGCTGAGAAGCCACCAAAGCCTTCACATCCTCAGCACCCCCGTCCAGTAAGTCAAAAGGGTTCATCCCAGAAGCCATCTTCAGCCAAAAAAATATATCAACGAAACACTTGAGGGAAAATGACAGAATCAAATAGACACCAAAGATGGCAGCTTTGAGCTGAGAGTAAGGTAACGGAAGGTTGCTGGGAATGCACAAGTGACAGTGAAGAAGGAGAATCTAAAGATTCGTGGGGGAGGTGATGCAAGTTGGGATTTTGGGTGTCCACTGGGGGCATTCGATTCTTTATGCTGCTTAACTGATGTGATATGATGATGGTTGCAACCTGAGGATCGTCTTCTATTTTTCCTTTTTAAGATATATTTCTAATTTCTTTTTTTTTTGGAAAAATATATTGTATTTCTCCAAAAATGTAAGAACAAAACTATGTACTCAAGACTATCATAACAAATGGAACTTCTGTTCCATCAAAAGAACCTGCCAACAATAAGAACAGCAGGAACAAGGGCCCCAGGAAAACCCACAAAACACTAAGGTGTCGTTCTTAAAATTAAGAGTTGAAGGTTGAATGTTGTATGAGAATTTGAATGGTCAAACCACTGATCAAATCACATTTAATTGCTGAATGATTTATTTTCATCTGATATTTCATTTTTTTTTAAATATCTTAATATATAATGATTTATCAATATAAAATTATAATTTTACAACATAAAAATAAAATTAAAATCTATAATCATGTTATAAAAATATTATTTATTTATGAAATGCGTGAGATTCTGAATGTAGAAACTAGCCGCGGTCGGCATTGATGTGATTCTGATTGAAGATCGTTCCAGGCAGAGTTGATTTCAGAAAAATATGAAAAAAATTAAAAATATAATTATAATAATCATATAGATATCGCCTTTTAATGATTCAGATATAAAAATGGTAACAAATCATTCCGACTTTCCAAATATTCATTAAGGCTGTGTTTGGTTTAGAGAAAATTATAGGGAAAAGGAAAATTTGATGAAAAGTGAAATTCATTATAGATTCCATCTTATTTTCTTTTGTTTGGTTTAGAACGGAAAATTTGAAGGAAAATTTCAAAACTCCTTTTAATTTACCTTAACTTTCCTTCTAACTTTCCACATAATTTTCTTTCCCTCATATTTTCCATCTAAACCAAACATTGGATTTTACCCATTTTCCTCCACATTTTCCTTTCCACTAAAATTTCCCTAAACCAAACACAGCCTAAGAGAAAAAGAATAAGTATTCGGTTTACTGAATACTTAATATAATAAGAGATCACCTTTTAATAAAGTCCAATAAATCTAACAAAACAAGGCCTAAGACAGTCCAAACTAGAACAGCTAGAGAAACTGCCCTTCAACCACACAGAAAACAAAAGACTACTGACTATTCAGTGATGGACGATTTCTGCCCATTTTCTCCAAACCATGCCCTGTCTTGTTTTCCTCCCAAGAGATGGCTGTATACCCACATTGATAGCCCACCAAATATTATTGCTTGAGAGCTTCAATTTAGTGATTTTTACCAAAAGGATATTGAGGTCTTGGATAGCTAACATGGTAACTTTGTTCACTTAGCTTCCTGCGTGAATTGTCTCATATTTCCATCTTTGATTGATATGTAGAGATGAATATAAATAAATATTTAAAAAAACTGAGTGTATATACTTCATTGTAAACTATAACAGGCAGACATTATGACATATGTGGTGAAGCCTTTTTATGGTGATAAGGGAGGGGTGAGGAGAAAAACAAGGAATGACTGTCGATGAATCATGTTCAACTGATAATTAGAAAAAAAAAAATTTTATTCAATTAAAGAGCGGTTTAATACCATCCACACATTTCCCATAGCTAAACAAACTTTATGAATTGAATAAAATCCATGGAGAATTTATTTTTCCACTTATTTTTCTTTCCCTCAATTTTTTATGCAAACACAACCTAAGAGAATTCAAATGATGGAGTCATGAATTTATCTTGAATTTTATCTCGAATCTTAAACCATTGGATGGTTGATAAGTATTTTAATTATATATTGATTTGAAGGTTTGAACTCTTCACACACTAACACTCACTAGAATTGCGACATTATCATCACTTCACTACTCTTTATCAAGTTTAGAGTGTTTATTAAAGTTTGAAATTGTAAAGGGACTCTAAACTACCACTTCTTACTCAATTGTAGTTCGAACTAGCATTGTTATTAAATAAGGTATAAATAGTTACTTCTTTAACACTATTATAAGTAAACTTCGTTAATGAATAGTAAACATTGTTAACTAATTTAAATTTGACAATCAAATTATTAATTAAATAAAAAATGAATTTAATTTTTAAAACTAAACCCATAATCAGACCAGCTCAACGGTTGATTCAGACCTCTTTGGTGCGATCTAGTTTAACTCCTGAGCCGAACCGGATCTCCTTTCTCCGTAGGAATTCTGCTCTGGAAAAATAAAGTAGGAATTCTCCTTCCTTCGCCGCTGTGAAAAACAACTTGGTTTGTACATATGACGCCTTTGGACAAACTGAAAGTCAGTTCGATAGGATTTTTGAGCCCAACAGCGGTGAGCTAAATTTGAAGATGCTGCTCTGGCTGGGGCTGCGACTGAGCTGGGCGACAGTGGGGTTGGATACGAATTGGGTTCATGAGGTGATGAGAAAGTTGGAGGGTGTGAGGAGCTATCAACGCATTAAACAATATTTAATGTTCATTAATAGAGTTTATTTTGCATTAACTATGTTAAGAAAAAGTAATGATTTAGTCTTCTGTAATCTTTTATATGTCACTTAACCAAAAATATTTATTCTTTTTTACTTGTGGGTTAACAACTCCAATGCACATTAAACTCTCACAACTACCTTTAAAATCACCACTAAACAATTACTCGCTCCGTCCTCTAATACATGTCGTTTACGGTTAATTTGAATAGATTAAGGTGAAGTTAATGCTAGCGGTTGAACAAATTTAATGAGTGGATGGTTGATGTTTTTATAAAAAAATTCGTGTAAAAAGTAAAATTGATAGATGATCACTGGTGGAGAATATATTTCTTATTGAATATGATAATGAAGTAATTAATGTTTGACATTTTAAGGTAGTTGTTGACATTAAATACGCATTAAAAATTATTAAATGACAAGTAAAAGTTGACAAAAAAATTCATTTAAGTATCATGTAAGTACAATGCACATTAAATTCTCACAACTACTCCCTCTGTCCTCTTTTACATGTCACTTAACCGAATTTTTTTGTCCACTTTTACTTGTCACTTACCAATTTTCAATGCGTATTTAATATCTACAACTACCTTAAAATGTCAAACATTAATCACTTCATTATCATAATCAATAAAGAATACATTCCTCCCCAATAATCATCTACCAATTTTACTTTTTGCACGAACTTTTTCAAAAAAATGTTAACCACCTACCTATTAAATTTGTTCAACCGCTAGCATTAACTTCACCTTAATCTACTCAAATTAACCGTAAACGACATGTATTAGAGGACGGAGGGAGTACATTCAAAATCAAACATTAATTAAAACTTTAATTATTAAACTTTATAATTTTCATCTCCTACCCAAACACTTCAAAAAATTCAGAAAGGGATGTCGGCGGTGGTGGAGACGCGGCCATCCCGGCGGTCAAATTGGATCGGCATAAGAGACGATGCCAGACAAGTGAGTTCGAAAGCGGTCTTGGCTCTTATGACCATGCATGTCGAACCCCTCTGATGAGGGAGAAATTGATGTCAGAGTTGCGCTCAACCTTGTTGAAAGGAGGTTGGAGAGATGAGGAGGACGCGCCACGTTGTTGAGGCTGCCGTGGAAGAAGAGACGGGCTTCACCACGGCGAAGGGTTGGGTGGTGAAGAGATAAGATGAGAATGGAGATGGAGAAAAAGGTGGAGAGTTTTTGGCTGGGGGAGATGGGTTATGGTTAGGAAAGAGAAAATAATGGAAGATGGTTTAGGGAGATTTGTTAGGAAATAGAAAATAATTAAATGTGGGGTATAAATTCAATGTATTGATTAGGAGAGAAAATAATTGAAACGGTTGTCATTTAATCGAATTTTTTTGTCCATTTTTATTTATCACTTAACAATTTTCAATGCGTATTTAATGTCAATAACTACCTTAAAATGTCAAACATTAATAACTTCATTCTCATATTTAATAAAAAATACATTCTCCACCAGTAATCACCTACCAATTTTACTTTTTGCACAGATTTTTTTATAAAAACATTAATCACTCATTCATTAAATTTGTTCAACCGCTAGCATTAACTTCACCTTAATCTACTCAAATTAACCTTAAACGACATGTAATAGAGGACGAAGGGAGTATCTTAATTGACGCACTTTATTGTTGTGCGACTACTAATTCCGGACAGAGGGAAAACACCTTATTTGATAATGATTGCTCCAATCTTAACTGGGGCTGTGTTTGATTTAGAGAAAATTTTTTGGAAAATGAAATTTGAAGAAATATGAGAAGAAACCCTTATTTGGTTGAGATAAATTTAAGAGAATGAAAATGGGATGGAAATTTTAATTTAAAAAAGTGTTTTAAAATATTTTTTTCATAAGTTACTACTACCCATAACACTATACGAGTGTTTATGTCAAAAAAAAAATTTCCTTACCAAATTTGTTTCAGTGATAAATGCGTGTTTTTACGCTCCCTGGAAAAATAGGTTTGTGTGCAGGGAATGGTGTTTGGAGAAAATATACGATTCATCTGAATTTTTTTACATAATTATGTTCATAAGATAATTAAGCCTAAAATCTCCGACACTACTGAGTCAACAAATGCCAAAACAAACAAAGCACGCAATGGAGACAGACAAATGTGCAATTAATAATTCTAAGCGTCCAAAAGAGAGAAATGGAGTCACACATTTAGACACTCATTCATAAAAGAGAGAAAAAGTGACATTGAAATGAATGCACCAAACACCACTTTAATCCTCACTAATTCCAACATCCTCACTCACTTTCAAACCTTGCATTCCAAACAATGATACTAATCTTCTTTAGTCTCTAAATTAAAGTAGCATGTAATTGTGGTAGTAAGTACTAAAGTGAAGCATGGAATGGTGAGACAAAAGTTGTCCCTACTAAGGATTGGCAAATGGCAACACACCCACTTTAGCTTTTTGTTGGTAATGGAATTTGAGCTTAGTACTTGAATATTTGGCTCATCATGTCCCTCACTACTAACTCATTTGCTCCATCACTCTTGCTATCTTTTTTCCTGGGAATGGAGACTTGAATCACATAGACATTTCCCAACCCTACTCTTTCCTTTCCCTATTCTCCTTTGACCCTCCATCCTACTTCTTAATCTTTCCATCAATGTCTACTACAATTTTGCATTTTGGGCTGGTAAGTACGAGTTGTGACTGAATTTTACCCTTCAAATACAAACCAACTGTCTTACCGGTTTTCAGTGGCCTGATTGCAGAATATATGATTGCTCATATGTAGTGGTTCAGTTCAAAGATTAAACCTTTTTATCATTGGAATTTTATTCATTTTACCCTCCTTTTTTATTTCTTTTCTAATTTATTCTATTTTTTCATTGTTTTCTAAACTAATCTCCAGTTTCAAAATCACAATTGTGAATTAGGATTTACATGTGAGACTTGATTGAGCTATAGTACTATGTCAAATCACATTTTACATATAATTGTAGTAAAGAAAACTACAAATATGTATTGTGATTTTCATAAAAAAATATATACTTATGGATTTTAGAATTATAATAAAATTATAGTTATGAATTAAAATTGATAATTAATTTATTTCACTTCAAATGAGAATCACATATATAAATCGCAATTCATAACAGTGAATTGAGATTAAAAATTAATAAAAAAACAACTCTCAGCAAGTGAAGAGCGTGCTTTGCAATTAAGGTCCTATTATTTATGCAAGAAAATTAGAAATTAGTGCATCAACACACCTACACCATTTTTTCTATGCAATTCTCAGAAATTAGTGTCTAACTAAATTAGCAATATTAATTAACATATTTAAGGAATCTTCTATTTATAAATATATATTTTTTGGAATGATAAAGTTTGTGTTTGTTTTTATTTTATATTTACGAAATGGGAACTGTCTGATGGTTCTAATTGCAATATTTTGGAATTTGAGTGAATGGTGAGCCGAGGGCAGATTTGTAATTGGAGTAGAAACGTAGAGTGTGTGAGATTTGATTATGGTGTCTAAAATATGATTGTTTTCGATTTGAGAAAATTCAAAAAATGGGATTTATGTGAGGTGAGAATAGTGTGAGGGGGATAAAGGCATGGGGGCCCACAGCCAGCAGCGGTCGGGTCGTGTTCGTGTTTTGCTTTTCTCTCACACCGGGCAAAAGAGAGAGAGCGCGAAAGGAGCTTCATTTCTTGGCAGTGAGCTCAGGAAAATAAAAGAGAATAATTATATGGATGAAAACAAAAATTGATTTTTTTAAAAAAAAAATTATTATTTAATTTTTTTATGCAATGTACTATACATATAAATACGAGCCAGCTAGAGTCCTAATTGATGAAATTTAAAATGAAAGAGAAAGATAACATTTCTTTCCATGGGTCAAAGTTGTTTGATTTAGGGAGGACAAGAGAAACTATCATCAGAAATGTGGTCTGATGGTAAAGAAATTGAAGGATGAATTAATGTTTGAATCGTCTTGTGATTAGATGTGTGCGTTGTAATTTACATTTAATAAAAATATTTTTTTAGGGATAAAATCCAAAAGAGATTCTGAATTACCACCACTTATCTAATTGCGGTCAGAACTATCACGATTTTCAAAAAAGGGTGCGATGAAAAAAAATTAGATTGATTTTTTAAAATAAAATTTACCATTACTGTAAGACTTAGATTTATGTGCGAAAATTACGTCGTTTGGTTAACAAAATAAATCATATCGTTTTGCACACATAAAGAAAATGACGTCTTTTGATAAACAAATAATGTAATTTTCATACACAAATCTAAGTCTTATAATAATAAGTTTTGAAATACAATATTGAATTTTGTTTTAGAAAATCAGTCTAATTTTTTTTTCAATACACTTTTTTTAAAAATCATGGTAGTTCTGAACGCAATTCGGTAAGCGATGATGATATTCAACATTCATTTTGAATTTTTCATTTTTTTTAAAAAAAACTAAGGAATGAGATGATGAAATTTGATGTTTGGATAAGGAAATACGTCCAGAGGAAAGAAATTAAAATTTGAAATAAAGTTTTGAAATTTAAAAATATTTAAATAAATTTCTGCAAAATTTTCGCGGCTAACTACTCATGAGAAAAATGAAAGAAGATTGATGAGAATTCATTTAACATTAAAAACTGCCATTAAATATTGAAATTAAAATACAGAAAAGCAAAATAAAGCAGTCATGGTCTTACCCTGCCCCCACAACATATACTGCTGCTGCTGGCTTTGCCTGCTTTGCTTTAAGCTTTACTACCACCACCATCTCTGCCTCTAGCGTGCCATGAGCAGGAAGAAGAAGAAGACGTTGCATCGTCTCTGTCGCCTCTTTTCTCTCTCTTCCTCTCTCCGTGTCTCCATTGTCGATTCACAGAGATTTTCATCCAAGAGGACGAGTGTGTGCGTCTGACGTGTCTTGTTTCTCTGTTTACGCGCTTGGAGGTGTTTTCGAGCTTGGCCACTGGTGTTGTTGCTAGAAAACCCTAGATCCTTGCTGCGCTCCGGAATCCAAGCCAAATCGTACGACGCGTTCCACTTGTACTTTAATTTCCTAATTTCTCGTTTTTTTTAATTACTAATTTTCTGGGACCGCAATTGAAGGAGTTGCTGCTGAAATTTGGTAACGCGGCTCCATGTTTATGCAGAAAAATCCTTCAATTACTTGCTCTGCATTTGGATGATTCTGGTTTCATTTTCTATGAGCTGAGGGCTTCCTTTGTTTGTTTGTGTGTTAGTGAAGAAAGGGATTTTTTAATGTCACGCAACTCGTCCTCTCTACTCTATTTTTTTTCTCTGTGTGTAGTTTTGATAGGCATTGTTGGAAAGAGTGAACTATGCAAAATTTTGATAGGTCTTTGAGTTGAGTTCGTGGAGCTTGGAAACTGAGTATTTCAAAATCCTTTTTGTATAATCTCCATCATGATGCGTGTAGTAAACTAATTTGTGGAGATCAGTTGATAAGTGTTGTTTGCAGCTTCATGTTTTGTGTAGTTTAGTTTATGAAGGCTGGACATGTGTTCTTCTGCTATTGACAGGTTGTAAATCTGGACATTTTAAACTGAATCTCCTTTCATATTGCAGGCCCAACTGATTTCCTGTTATGGTCTTTCATGAAAGGGATGGAAAGGAAAACTCAAATGGAGATGTTTCAGGGGCGGCTTCTCTTGGCAAGTGGAGGGGTTTCTCGACCCGGCACCCAACTTGGAAAAGATTTAGATGGATCTGATGTATTCTTGGATTTCAACAATTCCCCACCTCCTAGTACATGGAAAGGAAAAGCATATTTGCAGGAGCAGGAGGAACTTATGCCTGATGTCATTTCATTTAAAGGCAGTTGTGACTCGGATGAAGGCGGTCCTAGTTCTTTTGCTGGAGCTAGTCATCCTCCAGAGCCTGTGGATACAGATCTAATGAAAACAGTTTTTGTACCCATTACGCAGATGAAATCTGATGGAAGATGCTTGAAGAGAAGCTTGTCTGCTAAGGGCCCGTGTTTGGACGATCTTTCCATTAAGTTGTCCGAGTTGAAACCAATTTCAAGGGTTCTTTCACCCTCCACAATTGTGGCTGACGAACCTAATGCTCTGGGTCCTCGAGCATCTCAGAATACAGAGAATTCCCTTCCCCCAGACTCTGAAGAGAAGGAATGTGTTTGGGACACTTCTTTACCTCCTAGCGGCAATGTTAGTCCACTCAGTAGCATTGAAAGTGTTGGTGTTGTTACTGCCATGAGCATAGTCCATAGTTGTGCCAGTACCTACAGAAGCGATGCCAATACAAGTGATGGAATGCTGAGTATTGACGGAAACTTTGTCAGCGGGAAGGGGAGTGCCAGAGGTGATTCTATCGGAAGTGCCAAAACCAGTATGAGTCGAGCAAGTGACAGCAGCGGCCTTAGTGATGACAGCAACTGGAGTAATGTCACAAATGGTGCTAACAAGCCCCACAAAGGTAATGATCCAAGGTGGAAGGCTATTCTTGCAATCCGAGCAAGAGATGGAATTCTAGGCATGAGTCATTTTAGATTACTGAAAAGACTTGGCTGTGGTGACATTGGTAGTGTTTATCTATCAGAACTAAGTGCCACGCGCTGTTATTTTGCTATGAAAGTAATGGATAAAGCATCCCTTGCAAGCAGGAAGAAGTTGACGCGAGCCCAGACAGAACGCGAAATCTTACAGCTTCTGGACCATCCTTTCCTGCCCACCTTGTATACACATTTTGAGACTGACAGGTTTTCGTGCCTCGTTATGGAATTTTGCCCAGGAGGTGACCTACACACTTTAAGGCAGAGACAACCTGGGAAGCATTTCTCTGAGTATGCTGCAAAGTAAGTGTGCTGGAAGGAGCTTATTATATTTGCCAGCTCCTGATCTCTACCTGTCACCTAGATTCTGTCATAATTCCGTTTTGGGTGGCTAGATTTTAATTAGATTTTTTAGCTAGTTTTTTATTTTTTATTATTACCTCTCAATCTCTTATTGATCATAATGCACGTCCTGCTAATCATTTATGACATTAGCTGCACTGCCATAAAAGCTGGGCCTCTTGACTAGCTAATACACAACTATACTTTTGACAATCATTTGTTCAGGTAGACTGACTTGGATTATTTTCTCATTTCGCACCTGCAGATTTTATGCGGCTGAGGTGCTTCTGGCGATTGAATACCTACACATGCTCGGAGTTGTCTACAGAGACTTAAAACCTGAAAATGTTCTGGTGCGCGACGATGGACACATAATGCTCTCTGATTTTGACCTGTCCCTACGGTGTGCAGTTTCACCAACCTTGATTAGGTCATTCGACTCTGATCCGACGAGACGTGGAGCCAATGGTGCGTTCTGTGTTCAGCCTGCCTGTATTGAGCCCTCATCAGCTTGCATTCAGCCTGCGTGCTTCATGCCGAAGCTATTCTCTCAAAAGAGCAAGAAGAACAGAAAACCACAAACAATTCCAGGAAAGTCCGGTGCATTGCCAGAGCTTCTCGCAGAGCCCACTTCTGCGCGTTCCATGTCTTTTGTTGGGACACATGAATACCTAGCACCAGAGATCATCAAGGGAGAAGGCCATGGGAGTGCAGTTGACTGGTGGACGTTTGGTGTTTTCTTACACGAATTACTTTATGGTAAAACGCCATTCAAGGGGTCAGGGAATCGAGCAACCCTGTTCAATGTGGTAGGACAACAGCTCAAATTTCCAGAATCTCCTGCAACCAGTTATGCGGCACGGGACTTAATCAGGGGCTTGCTGGTGAAAGAACCGCAACATAGAGTTGGGGTGAAAAGAGGAGCAACAGAGATCAAGCAACACCCTTTCTTTGAGGGAGTGAACTGGGCTCTCATAAGATGCAGCACTCCACCTGAGGTGCCAAGACCTGTTGAACTTGAGTCACCTGGGAAGTACGGACCGGTTGTGGACCCAGTTGGGATAGGCAGTGCCAGCAAAAGGATCATAGGAACAGACCCAGAGCCTAAGTCTGGGGGTAAGTACCTAGATTTCGAGTTCTTTTAGTTCAGTTAATTATGGCAGCTACTTCTTTTTGCTGTTCCACTTGGGCTTGGGGTTTGGCCTTGCTCTAAAAATCTTTCATTCCCTTGGCTTTTGTTTCTGAACTTCTTTGATCTCGCGCGTGGATCGGAGGTCATATGTCATTCAGTTAATATATCAGGAAACATACTAGTATCATTCTCAAGCTTTTATCTCTCCAGTGGTACATTCATTACATTACAACATCCCTTTCTATTATGGCCTTAAAACATTACGAGTGTCAGTTGAAAGGCTTTTATTCGTGAATGAGTGCTCCTTTCTTCAGGTGAACCACTAAGAATCAAAGTGGTGTATAATGATTAATGAAATAATGATACAAGCTGAATAACCATATGAACAAGATGTTCCACCAAACATGAAGAAGACTTTTTGGCCCACTGCAACATTTGTGTTTACCTTTCTGTCTCCACTTCGTCATATATCATCAAACTCCACTACCGAGGTTCTCTCAATGCATATTCAAAATAGCTGGACTGCACTCAATCAATCATAAGCTGATGAAGACAGCATTTCTGTTCATTCGTTTCTGGTCTCCGTTTAGTAGCATGTATTAGAAACATGATGGTATTATTAATACTATGGTAATGTATTTGGTTGAGAATAAAAATATGTATTAATAATGCAGGGGGAGAAATTTTATTTTTGGACACCCGTATTAATAATACCTCATCAAGATATTATTTATACGAGTACAGGTATAACTAATGCGGTGTACAAAACATGCAAAATCTTTGATCCTCTAAGACGGAAAAGGGCTCTTGGAGGCGGGGTCTCAGAAATGGTTGTCTAGTGAAAGCGACTAGTGCTCTTTAATCAATGTAAAGATCTTAAGTCAAGACCCCATCATGGATATGACCTCATCATCAATTCAACACATTTTTCCAGTAAGAAACTTGATTTCCTCTATAAAAAGTGACCGGTTTATATGCAACTGTTAATGCTTCAAATTAATATCTGTCTTTGATTGTTCGACTAGAGGCAAATGTTGACGTTTTGCACCTCTGGAAATTAGTTGTAGCAGCATAATTGCTTTTCCCGCTCAAACGCACCTTCTCTGTATATATACTCTTTTTATGTACTTCGTGAATTAACTCATGGAATGGAGAACATTATAAGTTACTTTGAGCTCTTTGAAACTCAAACTCACATGGTATCAACTCAAACGCTTTTTGCCCTTGATTTGTTGATCGTTGTCTTTTATCACTCTCAATTCTCTGGTGATGGCTTCGACTACTAATGCAACGAATTCTCTTATATTAATTTATTCATTCGATCAATCTTTTATGAGTTCACGACATTTATTCTATATTCACCGTTGTGATAATTCAGATACCAAAATCATCATCATACCTTTTATTGGAACTGAAAAGTACTATCAACGAAGACATGCAATTTCTAAAGAACTTTTCATTCGGAATAAGTTTAGATCTTTTATGATTCTATCGTTATTCTTCGTAAAGACGATTCATTATTTCCTGACTATCAATGTTGCAATGACATGATCATTTCGTGGATCAATAATACTATATCTATTGAGATCGCATGCATTGTCTTGACAATGTTAAAGTATTTTATGATGCTTTAGCTACTCGTTTTGGTGAAAAAAAAATATAGAACCTAGAGTCTTTCATCTTGAGCAAGAACTCGCTCAAACAGTTCAAGAACTTGTGGTAGTTGGCATTTATTTTATAAAATTGAAACACACTAGTGATGAACTGATGGTTGTTAGTACTTACAATTATGTTGTTCACACTTATCATCATGATATCACTGTCTTCTTTGAGAAAAAAAGATTATGAAATTTCGTAAGTGTTTGAAGGAGGATTACACAGTTCTAAGGGGGCAAATCAATACTATGAAACCACTAGGGAAGGGAAGGTACCCGTCGACCCGATGGATTCGGTTAAAAGCCGAACCAAATTATTAGTTATCGGTTTTTTAAAATTTCAAATCGTAACCAAACCATTAATATTTCAAACCGGACCGAACCGATCCGTTTCAAACCGAACAATTTTTAATATTTCGAACCGAATCGACCGATTTCAAACCGAACCAAACCGATTCGGTTCTGGAGGGCGACAGACACCGTAATATTGTTATAGTAGATATTCATCTTTAGGTTCAATTCATATCCATCTCAGGGAAGGACAGAAACAATATGATATTTGATCCTCTCGTGAAGATGCTACTGCCTCAGATACATCCAAACAGTATGCCTATTGTAAGAAAATTGGTCACACCGGGTTTTAATGTAGGAAATTCATTACGTATCCTCCTTCTCATAAGTTGTACACTACACCTACAAAGTAGCAGTTGAAAATTAGTAGAAATTTGCTAAAGCGAATCTTGTTTTCTCTTCATCTTTCAGTCAACTTTCCACACCTTCACCATTGGTTACTCCAAGAAACAACTTCACTCCAAGACAAATTAGAAAATTCTTTAAGGCTAAGAAGTCTCTTATTCCACCCATGGAAAGTATTGCTCAAAGCAATTCTAGTATGATGAGTTCTCATATTTGGATTTTAGATTCTGGAGCTACACATCATATTACCTTTAACATCAATTGTCTTCACAATCTTCAACCTCTTCAATCCTCCATTAATATTCCAAATGGTTCAACCACACCTATCACACACACTAGCTCTCTATCTCTTACTTCTGATATCATCCTCTGTGATGTTGTTTATGTTTCATCCTTTCATTTCAATCTTTTTTGTCTTCAAACATTTTCATCATGCTCAGCTCAAACTCATATATTTTCTCTTTCTCTTGTGTTTTTATAGGACCCTAAGCTGAAGAGGAACCAAGTGATTGGTAGACAAGACTTTTGGCCTCTATTATTTTCATTCTTCTTCTTCTAGTTCACAAAGTGCTTTCATTCACTCCACCATTTCTGACCCATGCAGTTTCACAACTACTCATCTTTGGTACTTAAGATTTGGTCATTTCCATACTATTATTTTTGCAAGAAAGTCACCACTCTAAATATTCATTTCAAATTTCTTCTATATGTTCTATCTATCCTCTTACCAAACTTTAAAACAGATCATTGCCTTTAAATGATTTGTATGCTTCTTTTAATTTTTCAGCTTCTTCACTGTGGTGTTTGGGGACCTTATATGTCTCTTACATATAATGACAACCTCTGTTTTGTTACCACCTTAGATGATCATAACAAGGCCACTTGGACTTATCTTGAGACATCTAATAGTTCCTTCTTTGTAGTCCCAGTTTTTATCCTACACAAACATTCAATATCACTCTTCAGTTCAATTTTTCAAAATTGATAATGGTAGTGAGTTTACATATAAAGCTACTTAAATCCTTTTGAAAAATCATCAAATATCTTATATTGATTCACCTCAACAAAATGGTAAAGAGGGGAGAAAGCATAGACATTTACTCGATGTAGCAAGAACTCTCATGTTTCAAGCCAAACTACCTATTTCATATTGGGGTAAAAATATTTTAACAGCTAAGAATTGATCAATAGATTACGTACTCAAGTCTTGAACGACAAGTCTCCTTTTCAGATTTTGACACTCATTATTCCTACCTATTCTCACTTAAAAACTTTTGAATGCTTTTTTTTTGCCTATACATTCAAACACTAGAGAACAAAATTTGATGCTAGAGTTGTTAATTGCATTTTTTAGGCTATCCTCCTAGCAAAGACATACACGCTTTATTTTTTAGAAACAAACCAAGTCTTGTTTAGCAAAGATGTTAATTTTCAAAAAACTATCTTTCCTTGCCTTACCTTTATTACCTCATCTTCAGTTTCATCTTATTCTACTTGCATTATTTGTCCTCAAATCTCTTCTCTTGTAAATTATTTCCCTAAAATTAATTATTCTCTCCTTGGGAATCATTCTCCTTATCATATCCTTCGTTTACTCAGACCTCATCTACACCTTCTTCTAACTCTCCTACTGAGGGCCCTCTCTCACATTCAACTCACCCTTCCACTGAGAATAGTTCTTTAGTTTATACCTCTTGTCATATGCATTTAGGAAATAGGAAAGCATCTTCTTGCCTTAACCAGTACGAGATTCCTCCAATGTTTGATCTTCAACACTCATGATTTCTTTCAATTGTAAGGTAAAGTACTCTCTCACACATTTAATTTTTTTATCATAATATAGCATCTCATTTTCATTCCTTTGTATCTAATATCTCTCACCATGGTGAAACATCTTCTTGTACCACTGCCTTTAAGGATCTGCACTAGTTCTAAGCTATGGATACTAAACTTCAAGCACGAATCTTATATACCTGGGTTATTTCTAAGCTATCTCATGGTGTTAAGCCTATAGGGTGTAAGTGTGTATATATAACCAAGCACAAACCTGATTAATGCTAGATTAGTGGCTAAAGAATACACTCACATTAAGGGATGGAATGATTTTGAGAAGCCAAGAGTTGGCCTCTCTCTTAGCACAATGTCACCAATACATTTTTGCATTGTGCCCTTAATAAAACAATGTGCATGCAATTGCCTCCATGCTACAAGATTTCACTTGAAAAGAGTTTTAAAAAGCCAGTTTGTAAGCTAGTGAAATCCCTTTATGGTCTAATGCAGGCACCGAGACAATGGTTTTCTAATTTTCTTTCGGCTACTTTTTTATCCTATGGCCATTTTAAGTTTACATTGGAGCAAGTATGTGGATGATATCCTCTTAACAGGTAATTCTGCTGAAGCACTTACCATTCTAAAATATACCTTGCTTCTCATTTTCAGCTCAAAGATCTCGGTATTCCAAGACACATACTTGGTATAGAGGTGGCAAGATCATCTAATGTCTTATTTCTTTGTCAAAGAAAATATGTTTTGGATATATTAAAGAGTTGTGATTTAACTGAGATAGAGCCTACTCCTACACCTACGAACGTTGGTGTCAAGTTACATGATGACTGAGCTGTGACTCTTAAAGATTCTGAGTCCGACAGAGGGCTGATTGGTCACTTGGTTTATTTGAAGGGAACTCGACCTGATATTAGCTTTGCAATGCATAATTTGAGCCAGTTTCTTGGGAAGCTTATTGTCCTTCACATGCAAGTAACAATCAGGGTTATTTGATACATAATGAGAACCGGGGCAAGACTTGCTTTACTCTCCTACTTCTTTTCATCTTGTTGGATATGCGGACTGTAACTGGACATCTTGTCCTCTTTTGCGTCGATTTATCACAACTATTATGTCATGCTCGACAACTCGCTAATCTCGTAAAAAAGTAAGAAAAAAGCCACCGTGGCTCGCTCATCCGTTGAGGGAGAGTATAGGGTATTAGCTCATCTCGTTGTCGGGGTCATTTGGTTCGCCAATGTTCTTCGTATTGTGCTGGTTTGTGTTGATCAACCTATGTCCATTTCTTGAGACAGTCGATCACCTATAGGCATTGCCTCCAGTTCGGTCATCCATGAACATACTAAACACATGAAAATTGATCCACTTTATTGAGATAAGGTTTTACACCTTTGAAAATTAGTTGTAGCAGTGTAACTGCTTTTTCCGCCTAAATGCAGCTTGTGTATATATTCTCTTCTAATGAACTTTGTGAATCGATTCATTAAATGCAGAAGAGTTTAATTTACTTTGAGCTCTCACGAACTCAAACTCACATTAAGATTTTAAATATGGAATATGTGTAGTCAATCACAATAGATCCCATAAATAGTTTCAAAAATCAGAAAAAAATGATCAAATGATCAAGTCATAGTTATTAAAATCTGACCGGACTGGCCAGTTGGACCGGGAGCCGGACTCGGTTCTGTTCCGGTTTGGAAATTCTTACCAGAACAAAATCGGTCGGATTGAACCGTAATAAATCGGACGATTCAATAAAAAACCATCCAAAATAATGTATAATTTTTATTTTTTATTTTTTATTTTAAAATCTTACTAATAAATATATTTGTAATGTAAAATTAAGAATCCATATATGGTAAACTTCAACTAGGAAAACTCGAACTCACGCCAACCAAGCTTTATGATGTATTCCAACCTCTTGGCCCCATTAAATAACTTGATTACATTTATCAACTTAATTTTAAATACAATTTGCATGTCAATTGGACCGACTTTCGAACCGGATTATCCGTCAAGTACGACTGGTGAACTGAAAACCGGAGGCAGTACTGGTTTAACCTCCAGTCCGGTTTTTAATAACTATAGATCCAATCTCAATCATATTTTTTGGTTTATGGAAAAATTTGTAGGAGAGGAAAATTGAAAGAAAAAAGAGAATGAATCCTTTATTTTATTGAGAAAAATTATAGATGAAAAGAAAATTTGATGGGAAATGAGTTGAATTTTTTAAGAATATTTTAACTTTTTCTTCTGATTTTCCACACCTAACAAAATAAAATAAAATAAAATAAAATCTATGAAGAGCTCATTTTTCTTTCCTCCACCACTTTGCTTACACCAAACATATCAGTACTGTATTACTGTTTTTAGATTAAAACTCCCTCTTACCACCCTGTGATACCCTCTCAAAAACTATAGCTTGGTACTAGAGACTTCAGATCCAAAAATAGATAAATATGTAGTAAAATGAAAACAAAGGTATTAGAATTTTCTTTAAAATTTTGTCTAGTTTGTTCCTAGTTGTCTACTGCAATACCTACCTGGTGGCCAAGTCAGAGTTTACGTTGTGGAAGCCACAATTGAAAAGTATTTGGACCTGTCCATGTTTACAGTTTCTCCATCTAGATAAAAAAAAATAAACTGAACACCATAACATAGTACATACAATGTGTCGCATGGGCTACAGCCAAATGCTAGTCTTCTTGTCTGCTCGTCTTCTCCGGCCATATCATGAGATTAACAAAAAAAAATACAACTGCAACTTCCATTATATAGTAACATATTCTCACACTAACCAATTATGAAGACAAATACTGTATGAACAAAAACTTAACCAGGTATTCTTTCAGGCTTTGTTCCCGAATTTTCAGAGAGTAGAAGGGAAAAAATTTGGAAGGAAAAGAAAGGATTTGAGGGTGGAAGGGAAAGATAAATATTACTGAGTTTAGGAGGAATTTGAAAAGATAAGATTAAAAAGAGTGCAAAATTACTTAAATAACCTCACATATAACAATAAAAATGAAAGAACATAAAGAATTGAAGGACGTGGTGGTAATTTCATGGAGGAATCACTCTATTTCCTCCCAAAACCACCCAAATAGGGTGGAAAGGAAAGAGGGTGTTTTACCCCTCTAACTCCTCCCAAATCCCTCCTTAAAAAAAAACTCTGGAACATAATTATCTTTCTGATGAACATAACTATTTTGATAAATTTAAAAACAAAAATATGTGATTTTTTTACTTTTATTTTTTATTTAAATTTTTCTAAATTTTGAATAATATTTTTTCTGATTTTTAAGTCTTATTATTTATATTATGCTGGGTGTGCTAAAAATCTGAAACAATGACGTAAATGATATCGTTTTTGAACTAGAACACCAAAAATTTGTGTGAAGATAGGAGCTAGTTGTGAGTCGTGTTTAAATATGCAATGGAATGGCAGTGAAGGAAAAGGGAGTTTTTTTGTATGTTGGCCTTTTTCCATGCTAATTTTTTCAGATTGGCCTCTTTTGAAATTTTTTTATCAAAATAGCCTACTTTTTGGAAATCCATGTTTAAAATGGCGGTTGGGTTAAGGCCAACTGCTGTTTAAAACTGGGTCTCAACCTGGTTCACGTAATGTGCTGATGTCCAGTCAGCACACAAGTGGGCAAAACCCGATTTGAAATTGGGTGTAGATTAAGCCCAGACCCAATCTGAAACGGCGGTTGTTCAAAACATGCTTTCTGCGAGGGTTTCGGGAAGGAGATCGTATTCAGAGGAGCTGATGACGTTCAACGGGCTGAAGGAGAAGTGGGTCAAATTTTCGAAAAAGCAGACCGTACCGTCACTGGAAAGGAATACTCATGTGGCGCCAAGAGCCGCTCAGGAAAGGTCACTTAGCAAATAAACACGACATCTCTCCTAGGCCTCAACCTCTCCGCCATCACAATGCGTAGCGCCTTTTAGAACACTGCCTTGGACATCCTTGGCAACCTTGCCAAAATTGCTACTTTTTCTAATTTGAGGCCAAACCCCATTCGGAAATTTGAAACTTTCATCATGGCGGTGTTGAGTTTCCGACTCACAAAAGACGGATTTTATTTATTGGATCAAAACTATAATGGAAGAAACTCTTACACTCACTCTCATTCTAGTGTGTCACTCTCAACTTAAGTGCACACATCTCATACAACACATCCCTATTTATACTACTCCACCTCCCTAATGGACGGTTGAGATTAGTTTAATCTAACGGCTAATAATTGTGACTCTAGAAAACTCGTAGCATATTCCGTGGAATATTCCTCCGCAAGTATACTCCACAAAGTTCTAGAATACTCCAAATTATTCTACCATCTCTAGAAATCCCACACCTTCTCTTTTGGGCTTTATTCTTCTTGGGCTCGTCTAATTAAGCCTAATTAGGCATTGATCTTCAACACTCCCCCTCAATGCCTAATTCTCTTCTCTTTGCGGTGGCCTCTTATTGTTTGCTCCAATATCAAACTTGTCTTGTTTGACCTGCTCTTGTCTTCCCTCTTTAACCAGTCTTCCTCGAACATTTGACAGCTTGAAATCACTTTGTCTTATCTTTGACATATCTTTTGAGCTTTTGAACCTTCTTAATCTTTCTCCAGTATTTCGCGTCGCGCCTGACTTCATCGAAGTCCATTTCATCTTCTCTTTTGATCCACAGTGAACATCTTATAGTTTCTTGGTCTGAGTAACCTCATTCGGCTCCCCCAGCTTCTGAATTTTCTCTCCAACAGACTTTTCTTCTCTACCTGTGTTGCTTCCCCAAACGCCAGCATACATGATCTTCATTTCATCATCGTCTCGACTTTTAATGAGACATGCATCCTCCAACCAGTCTCGCACATCTGGTTCCATAACTATTAGCTCCATTCCTTCGTGTCCTTCCACGAAGTCAGCCAACATCTCCTCTCTAGAGCCATCTTGCTCTGTCTTAAACTCAACTGAC
>NQLW01000055.1:373181-442613 GCA_002312845.1 Kalanchoe fedtschenkoi
AACAATCATCCTCGGATTCAGCAAGGGGGCACGGTACTTAACCAGCTAGTTACAGAGCTTGCCTTCTCAAACATAAATCCAAATGCTGATCGTCCGGGTATCAGCGGCAACCAAATCTTCAAGGAGAGTATCACACGCATCCATTTCGTGGATTTTGGATGATGGTACAAATTCAGCCGGTGCATATCTAACTGATAAAGACACTAAGAAAAGTTTCAGAAGTGCAGCACATGAAGAGTCATGTATTGGATTCATGTTCCATGGGACTTCCAGACAGCGGATCGACAGGAGGAAAGATTGGATTCAGAGAGAAAAGGATGAACTTGCTGACTTACTTAAAACTGAGTCTCGAGCCAACAATGGGAAATTAGCAGTACCAACAAAAGTCGACTTAATAGATAAGAGACTTGGACATTCACCACGAAATTTTACAGGAGCCCAAAAAATGTTCTTGAACTTTTTATAATTTAATTTGTCATGTATTTGAGTTCTAGGATGGGTGTAATTTAGTTTGTCCTGTGACAGTACAATAACTTATTTTCATAAAAACATTCAAACCCCAAAAGCCAAACTATTGATAACAGATACATAATTCAAAACCTAAGTACATACCCACGATCGATTTAGAAGTAGTCCAAAACAGGTTCATAAACTACCAACACAGCTACACACATAATTGACATTTCCACGTACCCATTGCTATCCAAGACATCTACCTAAAGCCCTGAGGTCTTGTAGGCATCCAGCATCAACTTCACCTGATCACGAATTAACTCTAGACGCTGACAGTATAGCTCACCTTCGGCAAGTAGCAAACTCTCCCATCTATCCTCTAACCTCGCCTTCACATCATCACCAAGTAGTTCCAATCCTCTCTTAAAAAACTCCTCGCTCAACCCCGTCCCAACTGTATCCTTGCTTCTCATAATCTCGGTCAAGCGCAAAGATGAAGCACAACTCGAACGGGCGTGTTCGTGTTCATTTTTGGCCCATATATCTTTAGGAATCTGAAGAGAAGACGCATGCTTCTCTTTCTGGTCAGGAGTCATGTTCGGCTTCGGAGTCCTCTTCCCTTTTCCATTAGCCTTCAACTCAAACCCTCCTCCTCCACCATTGGAGGCAGAGGTGGCCTTGGCATTTTCAAATCCCCAAATCTTCTTAGACAAATCATAAGATATCTGCTCATGGGGTTTGCTAAAAGTCTTGTCTACGCCTGTCTTACTCCTGCGCATATTATTTTCGTACTTCTTCTTCAGCCTCTTAATCTTATCAACCAATTGAGCACTAGTAACATCCACATGAATGGAGTCCTTCACAAAGTCATGAAAACCATTCACATCATCTATGGGATCAATACCTTTCTTGGCCGAGAACTCCAGCATCCCCTTCAACACTGCGATCTCATCATCCTCACTAAACAGCCTCTGAAAAAGCTGCTTCTTTGAATCCTCTCCCACCTTCTTCACTTCCTCTTCAGTAGCTGCCTTTTTCGCCTCC
This sequence comes from Kalanchoe fedtschenkoi, assembly GCA_002312845.1. Lineage (NCBI taxonomy): Eukaryota > Viridiplantae > Streptophyta > Magnoliopsida > Saxifragales > Crassulaceae > Kalanchoe > Kalanchoe fedtschenkoi. Next base: position 374,679 of record NQLW01000055.1, read on the forward strand.
ATCACCTGCCGATCCTCCACGTCAGCAACCTTCTTCGATTTTTTCGTATTCTTCACATCTCCCTTACTCTCTCCAGGCCTCTTTCCAGCGACAGACACAGCCGGCGGCGGCGCATCAGGCTTCTTGAGTTTGCTCTTCGATGAAACTTTCGGAGAATCCTCAGCCGGCTTCGAAGGTACCGGGTTGATGGTCGGATCTGCAGCTGGAAGAGTGGTTTCCGAGTCAGATCCAGAGACAGATCCATCCTCATCGGAGGAGGAGTGAGGCTTCGGCTCTGGTTTCTTGGAAAGGACTGGTTTCTTCTCGGCCGCTGGAGGAACAACTTTCGGCTGCTGCTGTTCATCTTCTTCCTCGGAATCATCGGATTCTTGTTCTTCTTCCTCGTCGTCTGAGGATGAGTCGGCGCGCGGCGGCTGTTCGAAGGGAGTCGGCTTCTTCGGCGCCATGTGAGAAATTAGAGTGTTTGCGGAGAGTTGGGGTTTGGACGCGTCAGTAGAGTTGAAGGAGTGGGATTGATAATTGATATGCACACAATTCCGTCGCTAATGTAAAGCTGCGTGGCTAAAAGTGATATTTCCATCGATATGATGTTCTGCTAATAGCAAATCGAGGTCTGTGCATATTAAAATTAATTCCCCAGCTTCAATCGATACTAGCTCTACTCTAGAGCCACCCTAGGTAGAGAGTGAAACGGCGGCGTTTGGCATCTCTGCAGCCGGACCTCAGTCGGGAAAATCTGCGCAATTTGTAATCAAATGAAAAAGCAAGAGCTAAAGTGCGGAAGACGATGATAAGAGGTGGAGCTTCAAACCTGAACCACTTATGGCGGATTCCATCCGCGCAGCGACTCCTCAAAAGCCCTAATTTCTCTAAAGGTGCCTCCTTTATCCCTATCCACTTTTATTTATACACTCGATTAGAGTTAGTGAATTCTTTCGGCCCTTCAAACTATCCTTAAACCCTACATTTTATTATACTTTGGTTGCTGAATGGTGGGTTCCTGGTTTTGTGCAGCTTCTAATTTAGTGCCTGGAATTGAAATTTGTCAGAGTCTGAAGTTCTGCAACGGGTTACAGTCGTGTGCACATGCAGCTACAGTTAAGAGCTATGTTCCCACTGCTAAACTTGCAGAACTGGACAGAAAAGAGGTTGCTTCTTCAGGACCTGCCTTTATTTTTCTTTTAACCTTTAAGCAGATAGGATGCTTATTTGATTGGTAAATTCGTAATGTGTGTAGAAAAACACTGAAGTGGAGGTGGAAACTGTTGGTGCGTTTCAAAAGCTTCCCATGGTGATGCCAGCAGTTGATATCTTACAGTCCGCGATGAAGAAGGCCAGAAGAATCCCTCCTACAAAGGGTAATCATTTCGTACAGCTATTTTTTTTTCTGCAAATTACATGAATAGGCATTTAAACTGCACCTAGCAATTGGGCTTGTTTATGAATTTTAGGGATTGCAAACATTGCAAAGCGAGAGAGAAACAAAGGAGCAAAGCAACTTGACGCACTTATGAAAGTAACACCTCTTGTCGCCTATAGGTCATGGTCAACATAAAGTAGAAAATTTGTTTGGTCATTTTATGCTTTTGTATCATTACATCATAGTTTGATTTATGTTTTGACATTGGCATTGGGCTTTTGGTAAATGCACACTTTTGTCTGTTTCATCTGCAGGAGCTTGGAGTTCCTTTGAGGGTGTATACAGAGAATTTCCCTGATAAAAATACTTTGCATCCTTATGAGCGGTCTTTAATAGAACTAACATTAGGTGATGGACACTATGAACAGGTATTTATGACTTCTGTTACCTGTACGTTCTCTATGCGAAATGGGCAGTACTATGCTGTAAAATATATGATCATGCTTAATATATGCTCTTCCTTCTATTGCTACATTGGCAGGTGCTGCGTATGGTGGATTTGTTGAGGAAAAAGGTTGTATCTGTTGGAAAGGAACACGCTTCTCTTTGTGCGAAGGTGATACACCTGTTAAGTCAGTAATAAATCTCAAAATTTAGTGTCCATGAGCGATGATTCTTGATAGTGTTGTATTACACTACGGCAGCAATCTTCAGTGTTGAAAATGTTGCCCCCTAAAAATCTCTTTATACAACTGTCAGATGTCCTATTACTTCCAGTTAGTAAATTTCATTTGATACAATGTAGTTCTCACAAGTGGTTTTTCTTTATTTGCATCATTTAGTCACTGACAAAGAGAGAAGCATTGGAAAGACTTACTGAGGTAATGCTTGATGCTAACATTTCCAGTTTTGGTGTGGTATGGGTTTACGTTGACTAGTGAGCTCCTTTTCAGGGTGTGAAACAATTAGAAGTTATATTCAATCGGGAAGGAAGAGCAGTTGATGACTTGTTAAACATAGCCAAGGTATATTTTTAAACTACGATGATTGTTTTTATTCGATATGAGAATGCAGCCAATCAAATTAGCTCTATTCGTGCAACTAGTTACTATAATTTGATTTTTGATTGACAAGAAGTTTCTTGAAAATTACACGTTGCGGAAACTGTGACTAGTGTATTATCAACTTCAAACTATGTAATATATCTCAAATGCGCATAGCAGTGGTGTATGGGTTTGATTAATGAATAGGCCACTGGTATCCTTTAAATAATCTGCTGCTTGCGTGCCTCTTGGATGCTTTTTGATTGATATAATTGCTAGTTTAGGTTTTTTCATCAGAAAACTATTTGTCTTTTGTGATTTGCAAAATCTATTCACGGTGTTCTGTTCTTCAGCTCTTTGTGGTGAGTACCAGTGTTATACATTTTATTTTTTTGTTTTAGATTTTGCGTCAAATGCCTGTTGTTGACCTTGAAACACCTACCCTATGTCTCGTTGGTGCTCCTAATGTTGGAAAATCATCCCTAGTCCGTATACTCTCAACAGGGAAGCCTGAGGTGAGTGCTATGCCATTCATCATGTTAACGCAGTTTCATTTCTAGACTTTTGATTTACCTGAGTACTGTTGTGGTTATTCTCAGTGGTTGTTAACACTATTTGTTGTGAATTTGAGGAAGCTTTGGAACAAGAATCCATCTATTAGTTTCACACAGCTTCTTCTACCACTGCTAATTAATTCCCCTCCTTTTTATGGTTTAGGTCTGTAATTATCCTTTCACCACTAGAGGAATTTTAATGGGACACATAAAAATAAGTTCTGAGATTTTTCAGGTCAGTAACTTTATGATTTTGTTTTCAACAATATTCAAGTCATAACGTTGACATTCATCCTAAAAATGCAGGTGACGGATACACCGGGACTTCTAAACAGACATGATGGTTAGTATCTTGTTTCATAACACTTTTAACGGTGCCACTAATTATATCTAACTACTCTAGCACATGAGAAACTTATAAAACATTTTCTTTATTCGTTATATCTTGGAACTTGTGGGCAGTAGTTCCGGAAGGCAAATTATTTAGAATAGTATAATGCATGCAACTGATAAGCACTAAGTGTAATTAGTTTTGTTGCAATGCCATGATCATGTTACTGCTGAAACAAGCAGATGATAGAAACAATCTGGAGAAGTTGACTCTCGCTGTTCTGTCACATTTGCCAACTGCCATACTCTTCGTCCATGACTTGTCGGGGCAATGCGGAACCTCACCTACTGATCAGGTACTCTTCTTAGAATTGCATCTTAAACAGGACCCAACATATTCAGGATTTTGGTGGAACGTAACTCCTACTCCTTTCAGTTTGTCATATACAAGGAAATCAAGGAAAAGTTTGGTGATCATCTTTGGCTAGACGTGGTGTCCAAATGTGATCTCTTGAAGGAATCTCCGGTTACATTTGTTAACGAAGATGTCAGTGCTGATAATGTTGAGCTGGCGAGTTATAGAAAGTCAGGACCGGAGGGATCTATCCATGTTTCAGTCACAAATGAAATCAGGCTCGATGAGGTTTGTGTTACTCTATGAAGTATAAACAACCTATAACTATGTGTGTCCATCTGTTTGTCTGCGCTCTTTTAGCATCTTGCAATTTTATGAAATCAGTTGTCTTCCATCATTTCTAATTGCAACAAATGGTTGCCTGCAGTTGAAGGACAGAGTGTATAAGATGATGATAATGCAGATGGACAGGATAAAGAGCCGAGAAAGTAGTCATTCTCAGGATACTGTGGCTTCGGCATGATAAACAAAATTAAAATTTACAATGTATTTTAGGAACACCATTAAGTTATTTCGGTATAAAATTTTGATCTGATTACTTCTAAACAGTTCATCTTGTTGTAATTCTAAAGATTGTAGCACATGTACAATGACTCGCTATATGCACATATATAAATTAAAGGGAAAAGTACGAAAAGGGGTGTGTACTATCAACAATTGCAAATTAAGGGCATTACTATCCTTAATTTGCAATTCTGAGGTATTTCTATTTTTGACCCCCATCTGTAATAATAATATTTGCAATTACATTCAATATAGTTTTATTATTTTCAAATACGCCCCTACCTTAATAATATTTGATCCATAAAATTATCAGAATCAACTATCATAGATATATCATTTAGGTATATCTCTGAATTGGATGTAATTAACAATATTGTTATTACAGATGAGGGTCAAAAACAGAAATACCTCATAATTGCAAATTAGGGATAGTAATGCCCTCAATTTGCAAGTTGTGATAGTACGCACCCCTTTTTCGTACTTTTCTCTAAATTAAAATATGCATGTTTTAGGATTGTGCATATTTTAGTGTTTTAGAACAATTTTTTTCATGACTTTCTATTGAATATTTATCGAGCATATATAACACTTTGGGTAGTTGATTCAAAAAAAAAATTATGTGACAACTGATCTTAATAAACTTACAATAAACTAGAAAATCGCAATAGAATGGCATGATCATATGTTTACTACTTCGATTAGTTTTATCTATATTCGGCCTCTCAAATTATTACTGTTATTTTTTCTGAAATTATATTTACTTTATGGAATGAAATCATGTTACTCCATATGAGAAGTTGCCATAAATATAATAAAAATAAGTTGTTTATAAAACAATTTGGATATTTATGATTCCATTATATAGCAATTAAATCCAATTAATGAATTTATAAGGAAGATTAAATTGTCCAGTGAGTTGAATTTGATTTGTAAATTAAAAATCGGTTTTCACGAAAAAACGAAAAAAAATACATCTGGTTTATTTTTGACTATTTGGGCGGGAAAATTGACGCCAAATTGACCTCTTCCTTTACTCCCCAACCATTTCCAGTAGCGACGCAGAAGCTGACAACCCTAGCCAGAAGCAGCCCAACTCAACCCGGCAACAGGCCAGCCATGCCTCCGAGGAAGAAGCCGACCTCCTCCGTATCGAAAAAACCTAACCAGAACCAACCTCCGCCGCTGCCCTCCAAATTCGGTATCCAGCATTTCTTCGAGCGCCACTCCCAGAACCCCACTCCTCAACCCACATCCACTGTTCGCGTCGATCGGACTCGGAAACGAGCAGCTGAAACTTCGCCCTCGAATGCGTCCGGGTCGGATGAGGACGTGGTAGTATTGCGAGATGTCGAGACCAATGTGGCGGAGCTGGATGTAAGGAGGGGCGATGTGCAGATTACGCCTTCGGAGCATTGTATTCCGGTGGTGGATGTTGATGACGAGGACAGTGAGGAGAGGGCGGAAGCATCTCCGGGGGTATCGGGGGTGAAAAGTGATCTCAAGCGCTTCAAGTTTTCTCCTGGAATGGTATTAATTTCTGCTGATGGTATTCATGTTTTGAAAATCTATCTGTATTTTAATGATCGAGTTTGAGATTTGAAAATGGTTGGTTTGATACAGTTAATCAAGCAGAGCCAGGATGATGGAGGTGATGAGGTTACCTGGAAGATATCGCCCGTAAATGACAGACTACAGGCTGTGTCGAAGCGCATGCCTGACGTAATAAAAGTGCTGGCAGATGCTTCAAGGCGCAGCTTTTCAAATCTTCGTCACTGCTCACTAAATAAGGTGTGTATCATGTATGCGCCTTTTATTTGTCACTAACTCAAACGTGATTACTCAGTTTAGCAGGATGTGTAACTCTTGAATTTGCGAGGCTTAAATGTAAAAAAAAGTTGATGATGGTGACTTAGGATAATCCTGGTGCTACGGGGGATGTCAAGACTGAGAAACGGCTTTCATCTCCTCCAGCAAAGGCTGGTGATAGATCTCAAATGCTGGTGAATAATGGGGTGGATATAAAAAAGGTGGATGAGGTCTGTACAGTTGAAAATATGTCCAATGTGATCAACAGGGACAGTCCTTTCCGTACCCCACCATCTCTCCCATACTGCCATGAAAAGGTGATTATTGTCACATAATTATCTGCGTTTCTACTCATGATAGATTGAATTATATGAAAAAATTCAATATGCACTTACAATGTAAATGTAATTTTGTTGGATATCCTTTTTATTTGAACGACTTCCACCAACCTCAGATGAACCTTTTTTGTCACAACACGATTACTTATTAATATGTGCATAAAAGAAACTGACCTTTCTTGTCAAGGCCTCAATTATAATTCAGTCTCATTTATTCTTTATATCTGCACTTGAAGCACAGCACTCTGATGATCTCACATGTAATGGAGCTTCAGATCCGCTCGGTTTCAGGCAGCACAAAAAGGTATTTGGTTTAGTCATATTCTCTGCTTTATTGAAATTTTTAGGGTTTTATGGCCTTCTTTTGATAAAACTCATCAAATAGTAGATATAAGACCGCCTCTTTCTCCTTTTCAGGCATTGCTAGAACTTTTGGATCAAGTAGAAGATGTTATTTTAGTTGATGAATCAGTGCGTATTGATACAGCTGTTTTACATGAAGATGTGAGCCCTCTAACAAAGCCAGCAGTACTATCACCAGATAATGATGACAAGAATGACAGGCCTCCTTGTTTTCTAGTACTGGAGGTATACATTTTAAATGCTAACAGAGTTGCCTACTAGTGCGCTGGTTGACAAAATCTGATTACTCAGTGTTATCTCATCAGGTATCTGAAAAGCGTGGTCATGCAGATTTGCAAAGTCATAAGGTCTTGCGGTTGTTAAATGAACAAAGTGGAGAGGAACGTGTTGTGAATTTGTGGGATGAATGGTTAGTACCTATTATTTCAACTGAGCCGACATATCTGCTAATGATAAGTGCTCTAGAACTTACAAGTAGAGGTGCCACTATACATGAAGTCAGTGAGGGCTACTTGTTGATCTAGGTTGTCACTTCATGAAATTTTATTTACTGCATCCAATGTTTAATATATTAGATAAGTGTTGACTACTTGTTATAAAATCAAAATTGAATTAAGAAGAATCAAACTGAATTGAGCTGTACTGAAGTCGTTGAACTGAAGTAAACCAAACTAAACAGAACTGAACTAAAAGATGACCAATTAAGCCAAAAAAATAGATCCACGATGAAATAAATCCAGATACCTTAATGTGTGCTTGCGCGTGGATCTCGTTGCAGATCACTTACTTTACATGTGTAAGCTATTTTGTTTTTATTTCCGCTTGCCCAGAATGACTATATAATTCTTATACTCTATGTATCAAACACTCATCATCTTCATGGCTGTCCTCCTTGATGTTCATCCTCATGTACACTTGGCTTGTCATGTTGGCTCTCTGACACTGTAGAAATAATGTCAAGTACATGTTATGACTATATGACTGTTTTATTAACCAAAACTAGACATTGAAAGTCATTATGAACCAGAAAGTTGCCTCCTTAAATCAGTCTCCCTTTAACAGGTATTTCAGTGTGGTTTCACCTGGGGACACCATTAATGTAATTGGTGATTTTGATGAGCAAGGAAAATGCGATGTAACTCGTTCTTGCAGCTTGATTATTGTTCACCCAGATATATTAATTTCTGGAACACGGGTATTTATATGTTTCAACCAACATCTCTCTTATCAATCTTTTAGAACCTGCATTTCCATAATTTTGGTTCTTTTATGACATTATGGATTTGTTACTTTCAGGTTGCTGCTAGTTGTAGCTGTCGAAGGCGAACTGTCCTGGATGAGAGAATTAAATGCAATGAGCAATCAACTGCAGCATTGCTTGGTACTTTGCTTCACCAAATATTTCAGGTTTTGAGATATGAAATTATTGTTCGTAAATGCAGCATAAATTGTAAAATTTCCTTGTGATGGGCTGCCTGATATTGTTTTCACTTTGCTTTTAACCTGTACTTTTTGTAGGCGGGACTAATAAAGGAAATCCTAACAATTAATTATTTGGAGGAGTACACAAAAGTCGTGCTTCAAAAAAATGCTGAAAGTTTGTACGCATGTGAAGGTGGGTTCCTCAAGCACAGTTGTGTCTTATAATGTACATATCACGTGCCTAGGCTGTTCATATTTATCCTGAACATGGATCCAGACGAATAATCCAACATCGTTGTCATCAGAATGTCTGTTGTGGGTTTGCAGTAACGGAGAGGGACATATATAAAACACTAATTGAAGCAGTTCCAAAAATGTTTCGCTGGATTGCTGATTTTAGAGACTCACAGGTGGGTCATTTGCATTCCCTTATTTGTTTTTATATTTGTTTTGGACCAAATGCAATAATAATAAAAATTTATGGTAGAGATGCCAGAGGGAGCTCCAATTTCTTCCAAATAGTTAGGATTACTTTTCTGCCAAATGCACTAAATTTTTATTCTTTTCTTCACTAATTTACTAAGGTATTATGACTGGACTAGGGAAAAATCATACTTTTCACTCAGCATTGCATAAGACTAGTTCACGGACATCATTTTGCTTTTTCTGTTAGGTTCAAAAGTACAAAGTTGATTTTCTGCACCATAGGTTGGTATGTACTTCAAAGATTCTGACAGTATATAGCAGGATATATGTGCTATATCAGGCTTAGTTGAATCAATCTAGCTCATATATGATGCTGCAGCTCCTTTGGGTCATTACTAACCTAATGTTTTCAAACATATCTTTATTTTGTTCAGCTTTGCCTCACTTTCCATGTTCCATGGCTTTCATGATGTGATGCTATACAATATTTTCCCTAAGTTATTGTCTTATGAATATAAATACCCTACTACGTGATGTAGGGAACTTTTATTTTTCAATGTTTTGCTTATATTAGTGAATGTTTGATAGGGTCTAAATGCTTCAGATAATGTTGACTTTGGATCTAACGGGGGGCTAAAAAAGGTCACAGTAACCAAGGTCAGTTAAACTTTCTACTAAGTGCTTATTTATTAGCTGCAACTTTGCACTTCATTTTCGACATGATGGTATGCAAGTTATGGTATCATGTTTCTTATTACTTGACTGTGGTGGGCAACCATGCTACACCAACTATAAAACATTATATTCCTTATCTAATTTAACATAGCTAATATTTTTGTTACGGAGGTACGATAATTAACTTTTATATAACTTAGGTTTTGGATATCGAAGAGATGGCGTGGGCTCCAAAATATGGTTTGAAAGGGATGATAGATGCCTCTCTTCACGTGAAAGTTCAGTCAAACTCAATCGAACTAAATGAGAAGATTGTCCCTTTGGAATTCAAGACTGGTAAAGGAACCACTGGACAGGCAAGCCTTTTTTTAATATCCATTTGCTGCCAAACGTAAAATGCCACCTGCATTACTATCTAAATTCTGAAACTTTTTAGTTTGAATCCTTCAGACAGCGATGGAGCACTCTGCCCAAGTGATCTTATACACACTTCTCATGTCAGAGAGGTCTGTATTTTTTATTCATTATCCCCTTATTAATAATCTAAAATCTGAAGGATTTTCCTCATTTTCCAGGTACTTGAAAAAAATTGATTCCGGTATATTGTACTATCTCCACACAGACAAGACACAGGTAGGTCTGTATTTGCATGTATTACTAATTTTCACTTATTCTGACTCCTTTGTATTGGTGTAGGGGATTCATGTGAGAAGATCAGATTTGGTGGGGCTTCTTATGCGTCGAAACGAACTTGCTAGTAATATTTTGACAGCATCAATCACACAACAGTTACCCCCTATGTTACAGGTAAATTTGCTGTCCTCGTCCTTCAAATTTTTATCTGTACTAGCCATTACGGTAAATCCTAAGTTCACTTCTCTTTTTTTCTCAGAGCCCCAGTATGTGCAGAGGTTGTCGTCATCTAGATGTTTGTACAATATATCACAAAGTAAGCTCTCAAATAGTGGCATTTACACAAACTCCTGTCATTTCGTCGTGATGCATTTCACATTACTCAAGGCATTCACTGCTGCAGGTGCATGGGGGGAGTACAGAGAACAGTGGGCTAGGCGATCTATTTGATTCACGTGTTGATCATTTAACTAAAGCTCATTGTAGCTTCCTTAAACGCTGGGACCACTTGATTGATCTAGAAGCCAAAGAAGCCCAGGTATCTTCTTTGATTTGATCATATAAACGACATGTTGACGTATTATTGATTATACTTCTTCCCTGTTTGACACATTCAGAATGCGAAGAGATATATCTGGCGGTCTCAGAATTTGGAGAATAATCTCTCAACCAGTTGCATTTCTTCTCTTGTGCTGGATGCTTCAAATGAGCATCAGTCTCTACAGTCTTCCAGAGATACCAGATTTATCTATCACTTTGTTCGTCAAAATTTGGCATGTATAGATACTAAATCGGATAATGGAGAATCATTTAGTGTAGCCGCTTCCTCAACCAATATGTTGGATTGCACTCTCAGAGTTGGTGATTATGTGGTACGAATACAATGGTATGAATTGATTTTCATTTAATGTGAACTGGTAGTTTATTGTGTATTTTGCTCCAGATACTTAGCAAAGAATGTGGTCCTCTGCCATTGGCTAGTGGAATTATCAAGGACATCAGTTCCCATCACGTGTCGGTAATTATATCGTACTTGTATCCGTCTTATGCACTGTTTATGTTGGTATCGTAAATTACATTTTGTCTCGCAACCATTAAATATAAGATGTGATAGTTCACCATCCTTAGGCATTTAAATGAAATTTTGTAGGTCTCATTGTCTAAGCAGTTACGGATTCCTGGTACGAAGTCCACATCAAAAGATCTGTATCAGGAGGTTTGGAGAATTGATAAAGACGAAAGTAGTGCCTCTTTTGCAATAATGAGGTAATCAGCATATTCTGTAACAAAGATTTCCCTTTAAAATTTTGAAGGGGTCTGGCTTTGTGACTATGCTATACCTGATCTTTTTTCAATGAAGGTTCAACATTGTTCAACTCTTTCTGCAAACTAAGCAAGGTTCTCATCTCAGGAAGCTAATTGTTGACCTAGATGTGGGTATTACTGTTCATTGCTTTGTTGCTATTTGTTTTTTCTATGGTTAACATGCTGTGTTGTTCATTTTGTTTAGGTTCCTAGATTTGATTGTGGGTTCATAGCCAGTCAAGATCCAGCAATGTCTTACGTCTGGTCAGAGCAGACTTTGAATAATGATCAGCGCCGAGCATTGCTCAAGGTAGATCAATTCGTACTTTAAAAACTTTATGCTTCTAGTTTCAATAAAATGATGCTTTATGCATTTGCCTTGACTTACAGATACTTACAGCAAAGGATTATGCTTTAATTCTTGGAATGCCTGGAACAGGAAAGACAACTACTCTGGTCCATGCTGTGAAGGCCCTCTTGATGAGAGGTGCATCAATTCTACTGACATCATATACAAACTCTGCTGTTGATAACTTGCTAATCAAACTAAAAGCTCAGGTAATGCTTTAAAATACTGGGGCATGCTTTTACTTTTATACTGACATTTAAACAGGACTGAACTTGGTGGTAATATACCAAATGATAAAACTTGGATGTGGCTAGGACAGAATAGTTTTAACTCAAAAACCTATGAATGCATCTTGAATTACAGTATAAAATCAGAGAGACCTTTAAAATAAGCCCCTCTTTTATATGTTGTATGCCTCAAAAGGATAGGGTTTTTATGTAGCCTGGTAAAAATTTTGGAACATGTGTTAGTTTACAGTTTCCAGTATTTGAAGTTAAAAAATCTCATTGCTTTCCAGGGAATTGATTTCTTACGCATTGGCCGGCATGAATCTGTTCATGAAGAAATCTTGGATAATTGCATCTCAGGTGTGCAGACGTTTTAGATTATTCATGCTTTCCCCCTTGTTGTGGTGCTGGTTTAATTGGAGCACTGTTGACTTGAAAAAGTTATAAAAGAGATTATTGTTCGATTTTCTTATTTTATCTGATCGGATTATTTTCAACATTCCTGACAGCTAGAGATGATTTAAGTGTAGAAGAAATCACTGTACGTTTGGCAGAAGTGAAAGTTGTTGGTGTCACATGCCTGGGGATAACTAACCCCTTGCTGATAAAAAAAAGTTTTGACATATGCATCATGGATGAAGCTGGACAGACCACACTTCCGGTATATAATTTTTAATATTATTTGGTTCAGTATTAAAATAGAAATCGAAGCAGCCATATTACTGTTGTCCTTGTAATGATTTGGGAGAAAAGGTGTACAAGGAGAATGGACATGTTTTATCTTTGATGTGTAATGAGTATACCATTTTATCAAATCGCCCCTAGAGATCGTTTGTACGCCTTCGAATGATTCAAACTTTTAAACAGGTGTCATTGGGTCCCCTGATGTTTGCCTCGACTTTTGTTCTTGTTGGAGACCATTATCAACTACCTCCACTTGTTCAGGTATCTCTGCTGCCTTTCTTAGCCACTATGTTATCAAGATAAGACTTCAAGTTCCTAAATTATAAGCATTTCAGAGTGCTGAGGCTCAAGAAAATGGTATGGGAGTCAGCCTCTTTTGTAGGTTATCAGAGGCACATCCTCAGGCAATTTCTGCTCTGCAGAGTCAGGTTACTATCCGTTGAAACTCGTAATTCAAAAAAAAAAATAATTTCTTTCTTGTGTCAACAAAACTTGATCTATTTTTTTTGGCAGTATCGTATGTGTCAAGAAATCATGCAACTTTCAAATGCATTAATTTATGGAAACCGGCTGCGCTGTGGTTCACCTGAGATAGCCAGCTCCAGACTTGAGTTTTCAAATTTGAGGCTAACTTCATGTTGGCTAAGGAAGGTACAAATTACAAACTTGAAATATAAGAATCATATGCAGTCAGCACAAATACATCTTCAGAATTAATCTTTTAGTTACTTTACTGACTCAATTAGCAATAACATTCACAAACAATATCTCAATCTGGCTGCCAAATGCTCTGATGATATCTCTTCACAAATCCATTTTCCTTGTTTGGCACAGGCTTTAGATCGAGATAGACCAGTCATATTTATTAATACAGGTTGGTTTGATTTGTTGTTGTGATATTTGTATTAATAGCTACGTATTTGTTTATGTATATAATCACTGGCCGCCATTCAGATATGTTGCCAGCCTTTGAAGTCAGGGACAGGAAAACTGTAAATAATCCGACAGAAGCTTCAATCCTTGCACTGGTATTGCATTTTTTTTTTTTGTTGCTAGTGTAGTTTTATGATTATGAAGGAAATATGATCACATCATTTCCTTACCTGAAGGTTACAGAGGAGCTAATCGACAAGGGAATCCAAGGGCATGACATAGGGATCATCACCCCTTATAATTCTCAAGTAAACATAATTCAAAATGCAGTCTCCACAAATTCTGTGGAGATACACACAATTGACAAGTACCAGGTAATGTTTTAAATCACATATAAACTTCATCTGGGTCGTTTTGCTAAAGCTTCCATAGATAACACATTCGTTTCTGAAATGTCAAGGATGGAAGTACCTGTTACTTGTTTGACTTTCGAATTCATGACTGCACGTCTTCAGACTCATGTAGGTTTATTCATAAAAATTATAGAAATCTAAATTGTGTGATCATGTCATCCAGGGAAGAGATAAGGACTGCATACTGGTTTCATTTGTTAGATCTAGTCAAAAAACAGTTTACACCAATTCTTCACTGCTGGGAGATTGGCATAGAATAAATGTTGCTCTAACACGTGCAAAGGTTAGTTTCCAGTCGATGTGTAATCAGTCCACTTTAATGCCAAAACTTGTTGCTGCCACATTTTGTTTTCCTGATGTGTGCGATTTTGATGCAGAAAAAGCTGATCATGGTGGGATCTTGTGAAACACTTTCGGAAGTTCCTCTTCTGAAACTTCTCCTTGAAGAGGTGAAAAAACAGTCTGGCATTTTGAATGTAACTAAGAAGGATTTAAATCACATTGGTGGAGAACTGAAAAGATGCTCCCAACTCAATCCACTTGCATGTAAGTGAATGTAAATTTTGTATAGGCAATAAAGCTTCGATCTTTAATTGCCAGCAGTGCCTGAAATAACTTTTTATCTACTTTCCACATTGCAAAACCTCTAGTTGGCAGTCAAATTGATGAATTTTGTCAGGCAAGGCAATTATTAATTACAGTTTCATATTCAATTTGAAAAAACAAAAAAACCAGTTCTGGCATTGGACCTATCCTAATGGTGTCAATCTGACTATTGTGCTGGTGTCGCAGTCACTCACGTCGAAACTGTGGGGGAGAAGAATAGGCTAGTAGGGAGAAAAAAGGGGTTACATTTTGTAAGTGGTGCGGAACTAGTATTTGGGATAACCGTCCTTCAATCTGATGCAAATATTTTTAGAATTAATAAAAAATAATTAATTATATTTTAAATGTAGTTTAAATTTTATTTTTGTATCCCAAATTCAATCCTAATTTAATTTTTATAACTCAAATCAATAAAAAAATCTCAAAAACAAATCGTCCCTGTAATCTATAAAAATAAATAAAAATCTTAAAAATAGAAAAATTCATTAGATATAAACTCAAATCACAATTTTTAATATACAACACAATTAAGAGTCAACTTAACTTCTAATATCTTTTATTTATTCGCCACCAACCGGAGCTCGGATTGATATTGGTGCGGATCACGTAATAGGTGAGATGATAGATTTATTTTTTATATCCCGAATTTAAATTTTTGAAAACAACATGCATTCAGTACAATTTTACTTATTTTGAGCAAGAAGAAGTTGATTTAAATTTCAGAAAGGGGAGGTGTTGTTGTGGGATGTGACTTTTACAAATGCACCCCCATTAAGCAGAACATTCTCAAGATTATAACTTCTGCATTCCAATTTTCTTTACAGTAGAGATTCAAATCATGCTGTGTTTTGTTGCTTCCAAGCACTCATATGCCTCTATAATGGATTAAGGATGATTATTCTGGGCATCCTGACCTTTTGTCAGGTGCAAATTGAACCAAAAATAAAACAATATAATACTTCATAGTAAAACATTCTTTACCATGACTTTCAATCAAGCCTTAAAATGTGTCAGAATATTGCTGTCTTTTCAGAAATGAAACGTATCATACATTTAATTAAAAATAAATTTAATTTTTAAATCTGTCACATGACACACTCTAGACACACTCTAATTGAATGTAATTCACGAACACTTGGTGGATAGTGGATACGAGGCTAGATCGGGATAGTAATAGCTGGGTAATGAGACCTACAACACAATCAATAAAGTTAAGGAAATACAGATATCAAGCCAGCCAATAAAAATACTATTGATGCATAAGCAACAAGACCTTGTAAAATGGTGTTGGGTTTATTTTTGTTGCCCACACTTAATGGTTAAAAAAAATGGATTTCGAACTACTTCCTCAATTACGGTGTGATCTATTTGATTTTTCGAAAAAGATACGATGAAAAAATTCAGACTAATTTAAGATTAATTGATTTGAATTATTAAATAGAATTGATCTTATTAAAATTTTTAATGATTATGATCGATTGAGAATGAAAATATGTTGTTTTCTTTACGTGAACACAACACTATCATTTATTTTCATGTTTAAATGATGTATTTTTCATACACAAGTTTGTTTGTTATAATAATATTAATTTAAAAATAGCAGTAAATTTTATTTTGTTCAATTTTTTTACACCTTTTTTCGACAATTCTAATAGTTCAAATTGTAATTAAAAGTAATGATAGTTTGATACCCTTTTTATTTTTTTTTATAAAATATATGTGAAAATTTAGTTTTAACTTTTAAGTGTGCTCTTACATTAAGCTTTGACACAGACTCTATTTGTTCAATCGAGAATATTCCCATTCCCATACATATGGCAGATAGAGATTTTTGTTTAAGTGTATAAAAAGTTATATAATAAAAATGTAAAAATAAAACTTAATATAGAACGTATTTGAGTTCAAAATATATTATAAATTTGATATATGAATATATTTTTTATTAATTTTGATTGAATTATAACCTATTTTAAATTCAATTATGATGATGCTGACTGAATTGAAAAAAATTTGTTGATTAATTGCAGTAATTACATAAATAAAAAATTAATCTAAAATATTGGTTGTTTTCAACTCAAAAGTTATTTCATAAATTCCTAAACTATAATAAAGAAGTCAGCCTTAAACGGACATGATGAGAAAAACTCGATTGAATTGAAACGATCATAGTTAACTAATGAGTCTGACATTCCATATACATGAATGAGTTCATGAAATGATTTAAGTTTATAAAATGTGTAAATTTAATGTTCGAAGATACATTTGTTATATTTATTTAATTGTAATCAAATTTCATGTTACATTATAAGATGTTGTGATGACTCGGAGTTGCGAATCTGTAATATATAATGATTTCTAGTCAAACAGGTTTACAATTTTCGAAATGCTTTTTTCGTTTTCCAACACTGTCTAAATTCTGATTTTAAAATCTTATTTCATAACTTTCTCACTCCGGTCAAAAAATTGACTGGAGACTAGTTGAAGAATATTTACAAAAAATTGTCAGAAACTTGCTGAAAACTAGTAAAAACACTAAAGACAAAAGTGTCTGGAATGTGGCCAAAAGATACTGGTAATTTTGTAGCCGGTAATGGCCGAAAAAAGACCGCAATACACGGATTGGCCAGAAAAGTGTTGGAAAAAGTTAAGACAAACAAAATCGGCAAAAATACCAGAAATGGTTGAAGATTTTGGTGGGCAAGTGGTCTCAAAGTCTCATGAATATATTTTCAGCTTTGTCGTCTCGATCATTTTTCTTTGCAAAAATTTGGCTGGAAATTCATCAAAAATATAATTTTTGACTGGTTTTCGATCATATTTTAGACCCAATTCTTGATCATAATACAATGTGTTCTTTATATTAAAAAAACATTTGAACTGATTCGTTTAGTTATAGGATCAATCTTCTTATCATCATTATCAAAATCTCATGCTCCCCTTCTTAATTAAGCTAAGAGTTCAAAACTAGCCTTTTGTGATTCATTGTTGTTATAAAATAACTATGATAGGATCAGTGGTGGAACCAGGAAACTTTGGGGGTATAAATGTAACATTGTAGGTTTTTAAAATAAAATAAAATAATAATAATAAAAGAAATTGGGTGGATCATGGAAGGTCCAACTGTTAAATAATAACAATACAAGCCCAATTTTAAAAAACTTACATATTAGAATTTTGGTGGCTTATGTGTAATATATATATATAACGTAAAAGAGGAAGATCCAACAACAACAAAAAGTGCAGCAACAGTAACTATACGAGAAATCCTTTGGCTATCCAATGGTAAGGTACGTCATGAATTATTGTTTATGGACAGATTGACTTTTTTTAGTAATTTAATTATTAGGAGCAGCCAAGTTAGCAAATTTAATTTTTTTGTCAAACACATCGTGGTCTAACGTATTGGTTTGGTTTTGAATTGGCCATTGTTTATGTTGGTGGGTTAAGTGAGTTGGTACTCATGTCATTGTCTTATGTTGGGTAGGGATTAGTTAATCTATTATTTTAACTGATCTATCTAGTAAAGACCTTAAAGTCTTTCGTTATCAGAATTCCTAATCTAGGATTTTAGCTAATCTAGGATTTTTGGATTGGTGTTACCATGGGACATGGGTGAAGCGGCAGTGATGGTGCCTTGTTCTGTTGTGTCTATTTTTTATTTCTTTTATGTTTATTATTTAATTAAAATATGTATTAAGTTGCATATATACGGTAGTGGTGGTACAAAGATAATTTACAATCTATAAAATTGAAAGTTTTTGCTTTTATAACTATAGGTCGAGAGTCGGAGTTAACTTATCGAACGAATTGATTGTATGATTTCAAGCTTAACTTGAGATGAGTAAATAATTTCTACGTAATTTTTTCGTACAAAATTAAATATATGATTGTTAAATAAGCATATTGGGTATAATATATGCATAATATATGCCCACCTAGATAAGTGAAATTGTTATGTTGAGCATTCATTAATGTGCATACACGTTGCATCATGTCTGCGACGTTTTATTTACGCGAAAAGATAACGCGTTCTGTTATATGATTGATTTTATGATTCGGATCGGCAGTGACGACTGCCTAGCCAAAAAAGGCTTACGTCGCAATTCATGTTTGTCATGCATACACATTTGTATTGACATATTGCATTTGATGCGGTATAAAAGAAGTATATGTGCCAACGAAATAATAAATAACTCTCATATGTACTCAATAAAAGTATGAACGGTGAGCGAGCCGCACGTGACGAATAAGATATTATGTAAAACATAAGAAATTCCCTCATCCGGCTCGCCAAATACGTAGCGAGTTGTTTACTCAAGGAGTCTTTTGACTCACACCCAACATTTAAATTCTCTTTTCAGATCAATAGTCAGTCAGTTGCGACGGTGTTTGGGTAGCAACGAGCGAGCTTTTTGGTACGGTGTTATCCAGTTTTCAATCGTTTATCCAGCGGAGTCAACATTTCTTTTCTTATTCTTTATTTCCATTACTTCATTATTTGTTAGTAGTCGCTACGATATATTTGGGCAGTATCCTGAGTTGACTTGGAATAATTTTAAATTTTTAATGTTATTTTATTTATTTAGTATGTTGAACATTTGACTCTGATTTTTCTTCATCGAGGCTTGTTTGACTAAAAGACAAGTCAAACGCCATCGCGATCCTTATTTTTCGGGTCGTGACAATAAATTTTTTTAAGCTGACTGAGGTATAAAAATTAAAAATATAACATTATGTAAGTTTAATTGGGGGTACAAAATTTTTTTAAGCTGAACGGGGATACAAAAATAAGAAATATAATACTTTTATACTTAATTGGGAGTATAAAAATTACAAATATATTTTTTACACTAAATTATGATTGTTTGGTCTGAACCTGGGTGGACAGCTGTCTCCATTGTCCCTCTATTGGAACTGCCCCTGTATGGGATTATCACATTGCACGTATATTGGCACAACCATTGAATCAACAATGGTCAACTAAAATGAAATTCTTACTCGCTATAATTTTTATGCAGTTGCACCACATATAGCAACTAGTCATATTCAGACCTGATTTACTATGTGCTCTTAATAACTAGTGTAAAATCAACATATCCAAGACCTCTGAATGTGGATATTCTGAGAGGATCTTAAGCAAATAATAAAGTATATCTTTTCGAAATTCTATCTATAAATAAAAAAAGAGGCAACTCTAAAATCTTTTGAACGTTTTAATATCCTACCAAAAAACTTTACCTGCTTGCAAGGAAAGATTATCGTATACCATTGTCTGAAGACTTATCTAGAATCATAATGCAAACAAACATCAATATTGTATTTATTTAGAGAGTAGATTCACAAAAACTGAATAAATGAACTTTAAATTGTAAAATATTAAGCAAGAAAACTCTTCTTGATTCTTTTCAACTTCCTATACAATAATCAAATATTGTCTCTAGTTCATCTAAAATAACAGAATAAAGAATATTATCTTTATCAATCTTTTCCATCGCTAGAGATGATCAATAATTTTACACATTATGAATGACTTCTCCCTTGCAAGAGGAGACATGTTGATAACTACTTTAAAACTAACACAAATTCTAATGAACTTGACATCAACCTCAACTTCATCGACTATGAGAGCTTGATTCTTATTAAGTTGACCATCTTGTTTAAAACTTTCAAAATGTTCTTGCTCCTTCAACTAAACTTTATACTTAGCTGAATAAACTTTTTCATTTCTCTTCTAAGTATAAAAATGTAATTAATGTCCCTATTATGGAAAACATATCCCACCTCTTGTTCAATTGCTAGCTGCCCTACGACCACTGTCCTTGCGAGGCAGTTTTAACAGTCTAAGTATGCTTTTTTTTCAACTTTTGCTCCTCATAAAAAAATATAAATTATTTTATTGACACTTCACTTCCCATCTCACACAACATAGTTAGTCATGATAATTCAAAAATCAATACGTAGTGTGCTCAGCTCATGATGAACAATTACTTGATAAAGTAAGTCGATGTTGGATTCCTCATTATTGTTTAATAATGAAACATTTTTAATATTTACTCATAGGCTAAAAATACTTCATTGAAAATAGATCTCTGATAAAGGTTCGAATGAACATATTCAAATACATCTTATACCACATCATATAACATTGTCTTGGCATTAATTGTTGCATGAACCCAATATTGACCTCGATCTCGATTTTTAGATAAAACATCTTATTTGGACTCTGAAGCATTATTAAAAATAAAATAGTGGATTTGTCATACAAACTTATTGTTCTACCTCTAATAAGAACAATTTGAGCTAATGAGTTTCATGACTTCGATAAAATTGATATTTATTATTGACCGTAACTAATTTCAAAATCGGCAAAGCATAAATGATTAGTATGCCATATTATACTCCTAACCATAAATGGTTATAATAAATAGATATACCAAACATATCACTATATGACCCTCTTGGATAGAATATACAATGTATTAATAGATAAATTCTTATATGAAAATACCTAAGAAATAATATTATTCAATATTCAAGATGATTCATCATTGTTGGGAAGAAGAACTCTCCATTATAATTTTTTATGAATATTTATTTTTATTTATCATTTCTAACCGTATCCACAAAAAACACCTTTACATGGAGAAAACATTTAAGGTAAAAGACATCCTTAAATATGAAGGATCCATATATCTCATATACAACACCTATGAGCAAACGAAATTCTGAAAGACTGTCCTCATTGAGACCATTACTCTTAATAGCACATAAACTAGAAGAATGAATAACAGCAAATGAGAAGTCATGTTTATTCTTTTTATTTAAAACTAAAAATTAATACATGCTCATTAATGCAAATATATTTTGAAAACAAATATGGCAACAACATAAGACTTGCCTCCAAATTGAAGTCCAAATTCAATTAGACTCATAAAAAATGATAAAATTATCAAATCATATCATATTGTTTCAAATCCTTGTGGCTAAATTAGAAAATAGTTTGATATATCAACCTAAATATTTATATTTAATATAGCGAAAATTATGGTGGGATAAAATTCACCATGTTTGACATGATCATTTACAACCAGTGTGGCAATTTAACTCTAAATATAATATATAATTTACATAATTAGGTCTTCATTGCCTACTTAATAGTTAAAAACATTTGAATCAATAAACACTATAATAATTCCTTAAATATATATATATATATATATATATATATATATATATATATATATATATATATATATATATATATATATTCCATATAATATGAACCACAATCTGATAATTTATGTTTGGTTTCAAGAAAAACAATTTAATTATATTGTTCAAATTATTATGCTAGTCTTTATTTATTATATTGCATCAAATCTTTCTAAATTGAATCGTTTAATTTAATATGATGCTCAAATCTTTTTATACCATTAGTTTGATGTTCCATTCAATTTGACAATATTTTTTCATTTATCCCGCATTATTCAAAATTAGAAAAAGAAGTTA
The DNA here is from genome assembly GCA_002312845.1 of Kalanchoe fedtschenkoi. Classification (NCBI taxonomy): domain Eukaryota; kingdom Viridiplantae; phylum Streptophyta; class Magnoliopsida; order Saxifragales; family Crassulaceae; genus Kalanchoe; species Kalanchoe fedtschenkoi. Next base: position 396,514 of record NQLW01000055.1, read on the forward strand.
AACCATAAGAATTGGACCAATCCAATATTTTGATTTAGAATTTAATTTAAAATTAAATCAATCCATATTAAACAGTTCCTTTGATTTTGTTCAGTAGACGAACTAAACCAACGGTTGATTCACTCAACTTTTCAACCCAAATGGGGAACGTGTCCAGGCCAATATACAGTTTTAGGCTTTTAACCTGGACCATATCCATTTGTTTAGCAGTTTGAACTTGAGACTTTGAAACGTTCGAAGTTTAAAATACAAAATTTGAATTTTCAACTTTCAATTGAAATTGTCTATTGTCACTTTGAACTTTAATGTTTTATTACACATTGAACACTCAGCTCTGAAATTTGAACTGTAAATTATAAACATTGTATGTTATAAATTAAATTTCGCAGGCTCAACTTTAAACTTCATACTTTATACATTGTATGTTGAAATTTGTGTCTCGAAGTTAATGCTTGTAAGTTTAACTGTAATTATTGCAATCTGGCTGCAAAATTGTCTCTCAGTTCTCAGATGGTGCCTTAAAGTTAAACTAGTTTGAACTATGCACTTGCACTTTGAACTTTGATGTGCAAATGTTCAAAGAAAATTTTGATATGCAATACTCCCCACATCTCAATGACTTTATTGGATTTGAAAACAATGTGATTGATTCCATGACAAAAGAACAGGATTATATCCAAGTCCTTAAACTCAAGATTGGAATGGGGTTGAGAACCCAAATATAAGTCACTGACAGTACCAACCCGACCAACACGAGTGGAGATCCCGCAAGGTAGTTTTAGTCTGGTGTAAACAGGTTGTTTGTGTGGTTTGAGCATCTATAAAAATCTATAGCTAATTTCGTGCTGTTATCAGTAATACTCCCCACATCTCATGACTCAAATTCAAGGTGAAATATGTTATCTGCTTCAGTGGAGTATGAACTCACACTGATTTCCTGCAAAAGTATTTATGAATGGATTTGTGGGGAAATGTTATTATTAATTCACATTAAGTGAGTTAGATTAAAGTAACAATTATAATAATGATTATGCTCATTTTTGAAAGTGAGTTAATTTCATGAAATCCATTAATAAATATTTGGATATTAAATATTCATTATTGATCATATTTAACCATAAAATGTACATAAGTAGACATGCATTCACCATCCTTGTATCACATATCAAATTTATATTTTCTTACGCTTCCAAGTAAGACAAAAGAAATAGAAGGGGAGAAAAGGAAAACCACACGCACGCACTGCCGCTGCTAATCAGATCGTGTCGAGACCTGAGGTGCGGGCGCATGCTCGTGCGGTGCACGGTGCCGACGTCAGAAGCCCGTCACTCAAGCCCATACTCTTTGTTTCTAGCCTTTTTATTTTTTTTTCAGCCCAATCCGAGAGCGGAGATGCAGCTCAGCAGACTGAGTTTATAGTCAGCAGCCAACGGAGGAGTGGAGCCGCATTGCTCTTAGAGTGGAGAATGAGGGAGAGGAAGTTGCGTAGCACTTCCCCCCACCTTTAGCAGCTATATAAATAGAGCCTCTCAGATAGCAACATTTTAACCTTTTTTTCTTCTCTCTTGGCTATAAATAAAAAAAAGCATATTTTGCTTTGCAAAAAAGCTATCTGAAATAGCTTTTCAGGAGATTATTTAGCTGTTGTGCGGTTGAGGTAATTATAACCATCTTATTTGGAAAGAATTTCAGTAGTAATCCGGACATACTAATTTCAAAACTTATTTTCTCTATGAAAAATCAATTTTTGGTGATACAATATGTAATGTATATTACAGGTAACTGATATATCAATCATACTGCACTAGTACTTATCATTTTAAATTATGGCTTCACCAAAAATAGATTGTCTTGTCTTCGCTCTCCCCAAAATCCACCTCGCCCACCGTCTATCACAGCCCTGTTGGGTCTAATCCTGGAATGGTCCAATAAGTAGAAGATTTAGGAAATTTCCTATTGTTAGAGATACAATATTTAGAAGTTTCCAAATATTGTCGTTTTCCTATTTTATGTAGGTTACTATTTTTGTTAGAATCATATTGGCTTAGGAATCCTATTGGGTTAGGAATCCTATTAGGTTAAGAATCCTATTGGCTTAGTATTTGTACCTTATATATAGGGTTGTTCATTCTCATTGTAAAAAAATAGTTATCAATAACAATTTCTTCTCTAGCAATTTCTTCTCTTCTCTCTGAGTGAGTTGTGAGCTAGTTTTTTTGCCACATATCTCTGGTAGTGAGATATCGATCATGTGCCTAACATCTGGCATCAGAGTTTTTTGGTTTTAAGCCTAAGTATCCTCAATTCAATACGATGTCGCTCGTTGTTCGTGGAGAAGCATTGCGGGAAAGCGGCGGCGGGTCCTTCATGTACCCACAGTTAACGATAACGAACTACATCAGTTGGATGATTCGGGTACAAGCTTGAGATAGTGACAAGAAAACACAATCGAGGATTTCACAATCCGGACCATCACCCTAATCTGCTATTTACATTCCAAACTCTACGCTCCATACAGTCTCAATTTACATGTCATTTTTAACTCAATAATATTTTGAATTTTAGGGTAGTGTTTGTGAGTGGGCTTTAAGAGGGAGATGAGAGAAAAGAGAATGATTTGGAGTAAAAATGTTGTTCTCGAGTTTTTTTAATGATTGATTCAGAGGGATTTGGTCCATTTGGAGACATCTTATTTCATTACCTTCTAGTTTAGAAGGATTTAGAGGTGAAAGGAAGGAAAATAAATGAAAATACGTTTTTGCCCTTATTTTACCAAACACTACATCTACACTTAAGGATAGTTTAGTAATTTTATTATTTTTACATATCTCAAATTCCTGCTAAACTCAGGATAACTCATTTTTTCTTCTTTCTCCTAATTTCCTTTCTGTTTTTTTACTCCCTCCAAATTCTTTATCCATTTCTCTGAAAACTCAGAAACAAAACCTAAATTTAGATTTTCACTGGTGATAGCTTTGGAGGGAATTCAAAAGAGCAATTGCACGGAGCTGGTCAATGAAGCGCTAGACTCATATGTCCCGCCCAAGTCTCAAGATTAGTACATATAGGTCCGTTGTGCGCGCAGAAAAGTTTGGTTGAGAGGCCGATCAAATGATTGTGGACCTTAAGTTGAGCACTGACACTACTCTGTATTGCATATATCATGCTCATGAGTGATAATATGTGACATTTAGGAAAGGTAATAAATGAGCATGATTGTATTTGCTTAAATCCATAGATAATGAAATACACAATGGGCAACTCATTAAATATCCTTGTATCCCACATTGAGTGGGAAAGGATATTATAGTTTTCTTATATATAGTTACACAAGTGGACTATGTTAAAAGAAATGTAATAAGGTAGCAGGGAACTACACGCGCGCACCGCGGCCCCCGACCGAGCCAAGCGCGTTGCACGGCGTGGGCTGGGCCTATTCTTTTTAGAGACAGGCCGTTTTGATTTTTTGTTTCAGCACGATCACAAGCCCATCCTACATGTGCAACAACATTCCAGCACTATTGTGTTTTTCTCTGTAATTGCAGCTAACCTGCAGTCAACATGAGAAGGAGTGGTCAGAGGAAGTTTCGGCGATTTCTAGCGGTTCCAAGGTTCATGGGGAGTTGCGCCCCTATGTGGAGAGATGGAGGGCAGTGGGAGTGCAGCCACCTGTCCCTCTTCTGTTGTAACCGCACAAGAGAGCTCCAGCTATAAATAGAGGAGACTCTCTTCATTTGAAATCATCCCGGACTCATTCTTCTCCTCTCCTCTCTACTGTAGTGTATTAGAGCTTTCTACTGTTAACTGCAGTATTCCTCTCCTGCTTCCACAAGTCAGCGGGTCAGTGACAGTGTGTATTTTTGACCCTATATGAATGTCAATTAAATAAACCGGTAAGTACCAAGTCGAACCAAGAGAAGCACAAGGTTTGGTAGACACAAATAACCTAATTAATATCTATTTAATTATAGACGAATTGGTTGGAAGTTGTTGTAAACTAACTAATAACTGAAAGTGATGGCAAAGACACATAGATAGAATCGAACAGAGAAGATAAGCATCCTAACATTTACTTCACCTAAGTTGCATGCTAAACTAATCACGTGATTCAAGCACAAATTAATCATCCAAATCCTGTAATTTCATTAATATGACGTATTACTCAATAATTCATTGCGAGTGCAACTTCCGAGTATCCCTGCACATCATATTATTGACTACAATTGATTTCACATCGTGTTGTTTTCTGATTCCGATCTTCGTAGCTCACAAATACTAGTCAAAGAGTGATACACTAATATTTCATAAACATGCAGCAAGATAAATAAACTACTCAATATTTCTAGGCCAACTCCCGGTTCCGGTCTTCGGTTGACTGGTGTCATTGACTAAAACTAAGTAAAATATCCAACCCATCCTGATTATGGTCTTCGTGGGATGAAATATTCTAGCTTAGAGGGTAATATATTATATCATAAACCAAGTTCTTGAAGCATGCATATTTAAACTCTGAATAACTACGCCTGATAATATAAAGGCGTCCCTAAAATAATGAACATACGCAATAACATTCAAAGAAGCACTAGCAACATGGATGAAAAATAAACTTAATTAATAAACATGAAAAGTTGAATTTACACACAACCTAGGATACATAGGATCCTATAACAGAGACGACTACTCCATTAAATATAATTAAAATAATAATTATAAAGTAATTATGAAAGTAAAACAAGAATGACAGAGAAAAATTTAGTCTTTTGAAGCTCCAACTTTGAGGGAATTCGTCCATCTGACTCTTTTGGCATGAAGATATGGTGTGGTGCCTGGCTTGTTAGGGTTTGAGCTCATGTCTCTTATTTATAATTGATTTGTTTTCCAGTAGTAATAATCCTATATGCTTTAGGAAGATAATTATGACTCAAATCAAAATAGAAAACGATAATTATCCACCAGTCAAAGTTGATCAATTCGGTCAAACTGGTTAAAGTCAGCTCGGTCAACTCGGCCAAATCTGACACCTGAAGTTCCACCAGTTGACAGATCAGCCCCTAAATTTCTAGAAATTATAATTTGGCCACATAATTTTTGGAAATTATAGATAGACACTTGAAGTTTCTTTAATTGCACATTGACCCCTGATGTTTCCAATAATTATAGATCGACCCCTGAAGTTTCCATTAATTGCAGAACGATCCCCGAAGTTTTATGGATTTACAAATTTATCCCTTGATTTGTATTTTTCTTCAATTTTCATCCTTTTCGTACTTTTCCTCTTCCTGAAACCATTTTTCTTCATATTTAACATACAAGAGACAAATCAACTATAAATTACCCATAATCAATCGAAAGCGACTCAAATATACTAAGTATGAGTACCAAAAATAGGATAAATTATTGTCCTCTCAGTCAGCTACATAAGAAGCTCAAGACGGTCTTATCTGGCGGTGTAAGGTGGAAGGACTGGTTACCGTCTTATCCTGGAAGGATCCAGCAAGCATCCCGGTCTGCACCTTAGCGAGGCTAATTTCTTCTAAGGCTAACCACCCACGGTAGTGATTCGGTAAAAGAAGCATCATGCTTCGGTTTCTTACTCTTGTCTATTTTATTTTTATATATGTAGTTAATAAAACTAGCATGCTAGTACATCAGTTTCAAACACTCTGTTTGCACCGACACAGGCATCCAATCATTATGGAGCTGAGCTAATGTTTCAAATGAGATGCGGGCAGAGTCAGTTCTGATATTTTGAAGGTCCGGTGTAAAACTAAGCCTACTAAGCCCGACAACAGCATATTAACATAACATTCAGGTTTCAAAAAACATGCAAATTAAAGAAAAATAATAGAAAAAGTTCATTTACCTAATTAAAGAATCTATGAATCTGAAACGAGATAAGGAAACCGCATTTGGCATCCGATTACCACAACTGAGTCAGAAAAAAGCCAAGAGGTAGCCGCACTTGCAATTTCGGGTTCACTTTCACTCTGTTGTTTACTCTTATTGTCTGTCAAAATTGTGCATTATTTAGGTTTTGATTTTTTTATATCATCTATCATCGATTGAGAAAAAAAAGGACAATTATCTATTTTTAACATAAATTGGAGACCTTAATTTTTAAACATGAGGTCTTTATTTGTTGGAGGTCCGGTGCAAATGCTACACTTGCACCTGTGTTTGACTGGGCCTGGGTGTGGGTGACATTATTAATGGAGAGAAGAAAAAAAATCATTTAGTTTCAGCATAGTTTTTTAACTAAGTATTATCTAACAAAACTTTTATCGTAAATTTATAATGGATTGTCATTTACATTTTTTGGGTTTAAATTTTTTTTTAAATAGTTAAATGACTGAAAATTAACCAATGCTTGATAATTTTTTGAATTGGTTAACCGGGTTCGGTTTAACCGAATAAAAAATTTGTTCAGTTAATAAATGAATGTTCACCCCTAATGCCCAGAAAAACATAGTCACATATTTGGAAATCTTGAAGGGATTAGCTAAAATGGCGGCAAACAATATCCATGAGAACAAATAGGTATTTGAGAGACAAATGTCAGAGATGGATGTCACATAAAAACAAAAATAAGAAATTCTAGAAACATAAGCATCACAAGAAAACACATCATCGAAGTTCATGTTGAACTGTAACGGATCCAAAAGGTTGAAAACCTATAAACACAACATCACATAACCGACAACCAACTTACCAACATAGAAGCAAATGAATAGAGAAAAGATTTGAGTAAAAGGCGAAGCAAATGACAAATAATAGAAACACTTATTTGAAAACTCAGAAAATCCAGACAAAGTTCCTTTAAAATGCAAACCAAACCCTTACACATTCAACAATACCCCTCCACATATGACAATAACCCTTAATTTTTAGAAACTAAAGTCACATAAAATCTTTAAAAAAAATTAAATTCAGAGAAAATACAACCCCCAGAAGATATATTTAGAGAGATAATTCGAGAAGAGAGATCATGTGCTGGTGAAAATAGAGAAAAGTAATTATTGATGATGTTACTCGAAATATTTTGAGAAGAAATAGGATGTGTTGGAGCAAAAATGGTGGAAAATTACGTTAGTGAAGTATTTGAGAGTGAAGACAGTAAAGTATGTGGGAGAGGAGTGTTTGGCTCATATTATAAAATACCTAAGAAGCAATAAATTTTCACCAAACACAGTTACCAATTTTATTCACCCACTCACTTTTTCTACAAAAGAAAAAGCACATTTGGACCGTATTAGGAGTGATTCAATAGAGACAAACTAATTTTCATGTAAAAATTCGGATAACCACCTCACGGCCGTATGATTTGGACATCAAATGATCATATTATTGATAAAATTGATAGTAGGGTGAGACACGTGACACAATTTCATGAGATGCGGGGTATAATAGTTTATCAACATTCAACGGTGCACTTTTCCACCAACTCTTATGTCATCCGCCTTGTGTCCTAGTTATTCTCATATCACATGTCACTCACACTTTTTGTCCAAACTCATAAATTATTATTTTTAATTTTTAAAATCAATTTATATAATTATATTGATATTTTATAAATCAAATGTTATAATTAATTGTCCAAAAAAATATACGATTTAATTTAAGATTCATTTAGAATATATTTTTTTAATTTAAAAAATTCACCGTACTAAAATTCAGTCTGTTAAAATTTAACATGCTAAATGTTAAACTTTAGCATTTTGAACTTTAGTAGATTGAACTTTTAATTTTTTTAAAAAAAATCCAAAATGGATTTTAAGTTAAACCTTATATATTTTACAATTAGTTATAAAATTTTATTTTAAGATAATATTAATATAATTACATAAATTGATTTTAAGAATTAATAATAAGAACTAAAATGTTTAAATAAGAAGACAGAATGTGTAAGTAATTGGTGAAAGGTAGTGTGAGTGAAATATTTGATAACAAATGAGCGTTAGTTGTGAGTGTAAATAGTCAGATATATGATAATTTTTAATAAACTACAATATTAATATCATATTACCCATACAAAAATGGTGCGAATTGTGATTGCTTTTGATTAACTACAATAATTTAATTCACATTTTATCTCATCTCTCTTCACTCGCATCACGAACCATGAAACATAAAGTGGAGATGGTGACCGTATGAGATTTGGATTTTGAATCTCAGACAAATCGCGAAAAACAAATGCAGCTTTTGTAAATTCACATTTGGCTCATGACAACTATTATTGTAATAAGCGATTTCTTACGTAAAAATGCGAATGCCATCTGCGTCAAATCGAGAGCCTATTTGTTTTCCAACCAGATTAAAATATTCAAAAAAAATTCATACCTTTACTCAATAAATTCACAAAATTAAAAAATTTCACCTTATAGAGCCTTGAAACTTAACCCCATAATAGAGAAGGAGACACCCAAAAACCACATATGGCTGACAAGCTAATTAGCAGCAACAATTTCAGGTCAAGAACTTAAGTTCAGTGTCTTTGCTGCATTTAATCAGAATCTTTTTTATTTCAAAATGTGAATTAAAAGAAATAAATTGTGTAATTTGTTATTTACGGGTAAAACAGCAGTAAAATGAGGTAGCTAGGGACAAAACAAGTCACTTAAATAAATTGAGATCCAACAAATTGGATCAAATTAAAGAAAAATTTTATGATAATTTATGGATCAATCTGAATTTTATAATCTATAAAAATTATGGGTAAAACACAAAAGGGGGCCTGAACTAACACCACTTATCTAATTGCGGTCAGAACTACCACGATTTCTAAAAAGGGTGCGATGAAAAAAAAATTAAACTGATTTTCTAAAATAAAATTTACCATTACATTCCTAAACTAAGATTATTATAAGACTTATATTTTTGTGCGAAAATTACGTCATTTGGTTATCAAAATAAATTATATCGTTTTACGCACATAAAGAAAATGACGTCTTTTGATAACCAAACTTACATAATTTTCACACACAAATCTAAGTCTTAGAATAATATTAGCTTTGACATGTAATGGTGAATTTTATTTTAGAAAATCAGTCTAATTCTTTGTTCATCGCACCTTTTTTTGAAATCATGATAGTTCTGACCGCAATTAGGTAAGAGGTGATAGTTCAGAACCCTTTTTGGATTTTTCTCCTAAAAATTAACCATTAAAGTTAATTAAAAAATAAATATATGAAGTCATTAAATACAACACGAATGTGTTTATGGAAATGAAAATGTGAGAATATTGCCACCAAGAGTGTGGCCTAATGGATATGAGGGTGAATTCTGACAATAAATGTGATCGAATTTACATTTAATTAAAAATTTTAAAACAATATTATCCTAACCAATGTACCTCTGTTAGAAAACTTTTAGGAATTGCTGAAAAAGTCGTGTGGATCTGTTCATCTGTAATCTTACAACGTTAAACATTTCTATTATTATTTCTTGTGTGTGTTAAAATGAAATATACATTTTTTGTCAACTATAATCCTTGTTTATCCAATTGAATGCAGCGTATATAAATAATATAATATAATATTTTAGTTGACAAAATAAACACAAACTTGGTATGATATTCTTTAAAATAAAATGATGCAATTTTTTCATATTCTTCTTAAAAGTAAGTGACAATTAGAAGTGCAGAATGATTAGGAAAGAAATGGAGTAATTCTTGGTGGACATAGTCCATCATGTTTACATTAAATACCCAAGAATCTGGGGAAGAAATGACCGAGTTGGATATTAGATTCCGAAATTTGAATGGATTTCTTTCCTTTTGTTAAAACTATTTCAATTTTACATTAAATTTTTGTCAAATGTAGTAAATGACTCCAGTGAAAATATGATTCGACCTCATTACCGCTCATATTACTTTCCTCAATTAAAATTTATTCGATCCTCAATTTAGATTTGCACCAAACTTCCCCTATATATCTCAGTCAAAACATGCAGAAAATAAATAAGGTTGACTGATATCAAGTAAATTAAAATCAGAATATAATCCCCATTCTAAATCAAATCACATAATCCCAATTAGTCTAAGTAGACATTAATCGGCACTTATTACTAATTAAGTCCACTCAATACTACACCCACATTTTCTGGTTTTCCTCACTCAGAAATTTATACTCATTCCGTCCTCTGATACATGTCGTTTAAGATTAATTTGAGTAGATTAAGATGAAGTTAATGCAAGCGGTTGGACAAATTTAATAAGTAGGTAGTTAATATTTTTTTTAAAAGTTCATGCAAAAAGTAAAATTGATAGATGATTACCGGTGAGAAATATATTTTTTATTGATTATAATAATGAAGTGATTAATGTTTGACATTTTAAGATAGTTGTTGATATTAAATACGCATTGAAAATTATTAAGTGATAAGTACAAATTGACAAAAAAAAATCAATTAAATGACATGTAAAAAAAAAGGAAAGCGTAAAGATTATATTCTGCACGTTTAACCAATCTTTTAAATCCTCAGTGCTACACCCTTAAATATGGCCCTAATCTTCACTCTAATCCTCCACAAATCAAAAGCTAAACCTTCTCATTTTTCCAAGTCCCGTGAAAATGGCCAGCCACACTATGATGAACAAGCTTGCTGTTCCAGTGGCTAGCTTGGCATTATTAGTAGTAGTGCTGTTGCATGGAGTTTCTCCAGCTTTAGCTGCCATTGACTACAAATCTGCATTGACTAAGTCCTTGTTGTTTTTCGAGGCCCAGAGATCCGGTAAGCTTCCGTCCAACCAGAGGGTCGTATGGCGCGGCGATTCTGCCCTCAAGGACGGCAGCGAGGCCGGTGTAAGTCGTATTCATTCTTTTTTCATCACTCTATTTCGCCCTTCTTAAAAAATTTTACTAACACGATTTAACAATTTCGAATATATGAAAGTGTTGATCAACGCGCACGTGTTGAAAAATTAAAATAATAACATAGTGCAATCTTTAATGTGTTTTATTATTGTTTTTTCATACATGGATTAGATCAATTGCCAGTACTATTCGTTTAGAAATTTATTTGAAAAGAGATTGCATGGCATATGAAAATTAAAAAGAAGTGAGATTTTGTTAGTTAACTTTTTATTTACTTATTAATATATTTTTTCATATTTGGCATGGGCAAGAATCTTTTATTTGGATTCAAAATGATACCTCGAGGCTCAAATCTACATTAAATGTCTGTTTCTTGGTTGACTTAACAAGATTTGAGTTCTTATATTAGCCAAGAATCAAATGTAATTTATGAGGTTGCAATTAGCCTGTCGTTTGTCAGCCGGGATTAAAAGTAAGATATGATAATTGGTAATTAATTAATAATAGTTAAACATGTTTGATTAAAAATGATGTAAGTATTAATAATTCCAAAAGATAAATTTTAGCTCTAAAATCTATAATTATTTATCCTTCTAAAATAGATGAAAATATTATTTATTACTATTAATACCTAGACTGTTATCAATCGTGCTCTTTATGTTTATGAGTAAGTAAATAAATCAATTGGGAATAGATGCGTTATGCATGCTTCAGTCTTGCATGCTTCGTCTCGATTTTATGCCAAAATGACGCCGTTTGAGGCGATATTTTGACACGCGCGGTAGATCTATTCAGAATAACTGATTCTTCAACAACCTACGACTACGACTAGAAAAATTTAATTTTAATTTTATGATATTTACAATTAACCAAAAATATTTGAGCAGATTGACTTGAGCGGCGGGTATTACGACGCGGGCGACAATGTGAAGTTCGGCTTCCCGTACGCCTTCACCATTACCATGCTCAGCTGGGCCGCCGTCGACTTCGCCCAGCCACTCAAAACCCACGGCGAATTCGACAACGCCCTCGCCGCCATCCGCTGGGGCACTGATTACTTGATCAAAGCTCATCCAGAGCCCAACGTCCTCTACGGCCAGGTCGGCGATGGCAACGCCGACCACGAGTGCTGGCAGCGTCCGGAGGACATGACCACGCCTCGTCCCGCCTACAAAATCGACGCCCAGAATCCCGGTTCTGACCTCGCCGGTGAGACCGCCGCCGCCTTCGCCGCTTCGTCTCTCGCATTCAAGGCGAAGGACTCCTCGTATTCGGCTACGCTACTCAAACACGCGACTCAGGTGCGCCTCGAAGTTTAGTGGTTTTTCAATTTGGTCACAATTCTATTTTTATTTACGATTTGATCCCCATAAGTTGAGTATTTATTTTTGTGCAGCTTTATGATTTCGCTCAAAGCAGTAAGGGACAGTATCAGTCTAGCATTCAGCAGGCTGGACAATTTTACTCCAGCAGTGGCTATGAGGTACTTAGAAATATGTTCACCAGTTTGTAGGGCTCATTTTGTGGAGTGATTTTGATTTCGACAAACTGCGACTCTCGTGGGGTACGTGCAGGATGAGCTGGTGTGGGCGGCCGCATGGCTATACCGAGCAACCAAGGATGAAAAGTACTTGACAGACATCCTGTCATCAGGCGGCACAGGCGGTGTCCGGTCACAGTTTTCATGGGACGACAAATATATTGGTGCTCAAATTCTGATCGCAAAGGTATATATTACAATAGTGTGACTAAATGTTAATTCTGATCGTGAGTAGTGTCAGGATTCAATACCCGAGAGGGATATTTATGTTTGTTGTATATACAGTTGATAGCAGATGGCAATGTACAACCCAACGGTACATGGGCGCAAGCCAAGTCCGACGGAGAGTCGTTCATTTGCTCGTGCGTGCAAAAGGGCAGGAACAACGTGAAGAAGTCGCCGGGCGGCATGCTGTGGTTCCAAGGCTGGAGCAACTTGCAGTACACCAATTCAGCAGGCTTCATCTTGGCCGTCTACTCTGACTACCTCAAGGCAACTAAGGCCACACTATCTTGCCCCGGCGGAAATGTCTCGCCTGCCGAGCTTCTCGACTTCGCCCGATCGCAGGTTCAGTTTTTTGTCAAATCGGTTCAAATGATATGAACAATTTTTTGACAACACTGACTCAATTCTGTACGTTTTGTGCAGGTGGATTACATATTGGGATCAAACCCTAACAAGATTAGTTACATGTTGGGATTCGGATCCAACTACCCGACCAGAGTCCACCACCGAGCCGCCTCCATCGTCTCCATCAAGAAGGACCCTACACCGGTCTCATGCAAAGGAGGCTTTGACACGTACTTCCACGTGAGTACTCCCAACCCGAATGTGCTGGAGGGTGCCATCGTGGGCGGTCCCGACCAGTCAGACAGTTACACTGACTCCAGGGACAACTACAGCCAGAGCGAACCTTCGACGGTCGTTAACGCACCTTTGGTCGGTCTGTTAGCTAGAGTTGCTTAAAGAAGCTAGCCGACTATCATCATACATGTCTCAAGTCTCTTATGAATTTTTCTTTTCTAATTTCTCAGATTTGAGCTAATTCAACTCTAATAATTATATAATAAATTTAAATGTTTTTTTTTTTTTTTTGAAAGATGATGCTTCTATTGAAAAGAGAATTATACAAAGATGAGCTCGAATAATCAATATATCTTAGCCATGATTGCTAAAACAGACTATCGAATGTGATGATGGAAACCTCTGATGAGCCCAAATGTTAAACTGAGAAGCTGTCAATGACCGGAGAAAATTGAACATTCGAGATAGACACATGCAAACATGCATAGACAAAGAGGAAACATGAATACTTGAACACTTGAGCCTGAGATGGAAAATTCATTGAAAAAATGATAAAATTAGCTGAGCCCGTGATGAAAATGAATTAGAAGGCTGATAATCCCATAAAATTTTATGTAATGTTATATTCTATAATTAATTTTAGAAGAAGAATGTACATGAACATATGGTTTATATTTGATAATGAAAATTTTAATTTATTCCTTTCTAAAGTATATTATAATTTATTGTCATGAGAACAGTATCTTTCTTTTAAGTTGTGTTACACAACTTGATATACACTCCCTCCCGTCCTCTAATACATGTCATTTAAGATTAATTTGATTAGATTAAAGTGAAGTTAATGTTAAAGGTTGGACAAAATAAATAAGTAGGTGGTTAATATTTTTCTGAAAAAGTTCGTGCAAAAAGTTAAATTGGTAGATGATTACTGGTGAGAAATGTATTTTTTATTGATTATGATAATGAAGTGATTAATGTTTGAGATTTTAAGGTAGTTGTTGATATTAAATACGCATTGAAAATTGTTAAGTGACAAATAAAAATTGATAAAAAAATTCGATTAAGTGACATGTAAAAGAGGACAGAGGGAATAGCTGAGTTGGATGAATTGGTGTGAGTGTGCACAGGATTGAATAGGTGTTTGTGGTTCGATTCAACATCTCAATTAAATTTTAGCATCAAATAAATATAACTGGGTATAATACATTTATTCATTCAAACCAATGAAATATAGAGTGTCCGGGTACAATGGGGGGGCCTGGACAGCCGCCCAACCCCTTAGCAATACTGATTTTTAAAAAGAAGAAAATATCAGGATTTTTCATTTAAGAGAACCATTGGTTACTGAGTAACACTTTAAGGTTAAGTCTCTGATTTTTAACATCTGCTTCACCGTCCATAAAAAAACACCTTATACGAAAGATAAACATGCGCCCATTTAAACGAAGATTTGGACTCAGCTTGCTAAAAAAATTTCTTTCATATACGATCAATGGCTTTAACAATCGTTTTAAACAATCCATAAACTCTTTACCAATTTTGGAGCGCATTAAGCGCAAAATAATATGAACAACTCATCTAACAGAAAAGAGAAAAGAGATGTATGTTTTTGCCAAGACTGGACTCTAGACTTAATAGACACAAGAATGAGTGTACACTCACCAGCTATGAGGAACTTAAAGTCAAGGGAAACTATCAATCCATCCAAATGCAACCCAAATATAACATAAATTTATGTTCAAATCTGATATATTTTGACGATTTTAATCCATTTCAGTTGTAGTAAATATATAAAATAAACAATTTATTAAAAAAGTCAATCATTATATTTTAATCTAAAATAGTTTATAGCAGTGGCGGATCCATCGGAATTATTTAGGGGGGTCAATAAAAAAAATTTAAGTTAAAAGACGTATAAGTGTACAATTACTAATTCATTGAGATTTGAATATTTATATTTGGGCTGATAAAAATATATGAATTACACTAGATTTAAGATTAAAGATATACAAATTTTAATATAGAGGGGTCAAATATTTACATTTTTTTATCAAAATTGTATGATAAATATATAACTTATGGACTAAATTGCAATTGACAGGGGTCAATTGACCCCCTAAACCATATGTGGATCCGCCAGTGGTTTATAGTCCAATTAAAATAAATTAAAATATACTTAAAAAATAAGTGACACACCAATACAATTTAGTCTATAAGTTTTATCTATATTTTATTTCTTTTTTCAAGCATTTTGAAATATTGGAACATAATTGGAACTCAAATGCATTACATATTAAATTTTATATTAAAATTTTTATTATGTAATATATTGATACACCGTAATAAAACGTTCTTATTCCGCCACTGAAATAATACATATGCTATACCTCGTAATTTCAATGCATGGCCTAATCGTGTTTGAATTTTAATTTTTAAATGTACCATTTCATCTATGGAAAATTATATAATTAAAAATAATAAGAGAAAGTTTGATATGAAGTGAGACTATGGTACATATTTGAGCAATCAAACAGTGTCATTTGAATGCTTTTAGAGGTCATAAAGTTTCAAGATTTTTAATTATTTAGATTTTCAGCATTTTTAGAGTTTTAAGATTTAAAGTTTTCAAAGATATTTCTGCTAAATACATATATTTTGAGACACGTTATTTCTATGCTATATTCTCCATGACATTTTGCTTGTGAATCAGTTTTTACGGTATTCAATTAAAATTCGATGCATGCCTCCCGAAAATAAATGAACTCGAGAATTTATTTTTTATGGTTTTTAGAATTAAGAGATTTAAGAATTAAAAAATCATTAAAATTGAAATCTCAAAAATTCAAAATATTAAAAAAAAACTGAAGTCCTTAAATATCATCCAAGACATCCTTTGAAGGTGTAATTTATTAAGTGGTGTAATATGTGATGCTTGACAAATGTTTTTGCATCTAGGCTCGAATCCCTTATAAAAGCAACCACTTACGACCATGACAATACATAGTTTTTTTTTTTTTTTTTGCAAAAGGGGTGCTTGCATTAAGAAAGGAGGAATGTACAGGAGAGAGCGAATTAGCTCAGAACAAAACTAATAAAAGAATACAAACAATTGAAAGACTATGCTAAGCTAAGAGATGGGAGAGATGCATCTTTGCTGTACAATCTTGATTAAAACTATTGAGGTGAATGGAAGAAATGTAAGATAACTTCAAAGTGCACTCCATCCTAACCATATGTAAAAGTTTGGCTCAACAGAAAGGCTCATTTTTGAAAATACATAGTAATTAATAGAGAATGAGAACAATTTATTCGCTTCTTACCTGATGCTTTTACGAACAAAATCCCCCTTAACAAGTATACCATGACTAAGTGTTTACTGATAACAATAGTTAATTTGTTTTCAATTCAATCCAAAAATATTTAATACTAATTACTAATCAATTCTTGAATTTCTCATTTTTAAAGTAGTATCACTTTTATCTATTTTTTATTTCTTGTTAATTATTTATATAATCTTTTCTTCAAAACACCTCAATCACAGTTCTAAATTTTTAACCAAATCCCCTTTAATTATTATCACTCCCAAATCTATAAATTTATAGGTATGTCGATCACTCCCAAACTTTATCGTAGCCCTGGCTGTTGCTAATAGAATTTAAAAAAATTGTCATTGGCAATGGTTTGGAAAAGAGGAGACATCGATCTGCAAAAAGCGTCTCATATTTAAGAAGATCATCATTCTACATATAATAATAGAGGTTAGACTTCTGATGACGAAGATGATGAGAAAAAGTGGAGGTCGTGGCTTAGATCGTTCGCTCACTTTTGTTTAAGAAAAATACTCTGCTTTGTGAAAAACATTCTTGCATAAAAGTAGTTTGTACTATTAGTAAATAATTAGAACGACCGTCTCATCCACTTTATTCAATAAAAGCATGGTAAACATATGAAAATGGAGGAATGCCTAGATGGAGCCCTGACCTTAACCAGTATCTTGTGGGCATGTATCCAAGCAGAATAGCTACCGAACAGTCTATCTCATCAACGGTAGGGAAAAGCTTTGGTCTTCCACCCCAAGTTTCTCATCTCCCAAATCATGCAGGATTCTGAGCTTAAACTTTCCAAATCATGTTACAAGTAAGCTCTTTCCCACTTATCAACTCTTATCGTTCATAATCATTGAACTCAAACACTCACGTATCCATTTTTCGCTATTTCTCAGATCATTGCAAGAGCCTGTATTCACAATTGTACTGGCCGGGTAGCCTGCATTCACAATCTCCTACTAGTGGTAAGCTACACTCTTACTATTCTACATAAACCCAAGTGTCTTTTCCACTTTTCTTCTTGAACCTGTCTTGCATCTCAGATTGGATTTTGACTCGATCACTGGCTTGGGCATGTCAATGATCTCAGGCTATAGAAGTGATACAACAGGGGACGGTTTATGTTGACATTGCTCTCGGAATAACATTAGAAATTTTTTGGCCTTCTCCCTCCCTCTATTTGTTTCATTCACCGAGATGGATAACAAAGAAGGAATCACACTCTTTTAAAGAACAGTTTGAATGCACAAGTGATTTGAGTTGCATAAAATCAAGAGGCATGCAACTGCCTTTTCTTGCTCAATGCTTGTATGTGAAACATCGGAGACCGGTGATTTAAGATAAAGCGTGGTAATAGAGAGGAACCTGTTACCACGTTCTGTACTTTACCAATTACGATGGTCGTATTCACCACGCTTAGCAAATATGGTAAAAAAACTTTATAATAAACGTGGTGTTAAGCCCCAAACTGTAATAGTGTGAAATGAAGGAGGAATCTTACTCAGACCATGTAAGGCTAGGCAAAAAGTTGTACTCAGACTAAGTAGGTGTACTTGGACCAAGTGAGCTAAGGCTAAAAGTGCTAAGTCTCGGACCGAGTAAGCCGCACTGAAGGAGGAACATCTCTCTCCACATGGTTTTTATAGTTTCTTTTAGAAGAAATCATAGTTTTTTCCAAAACCATGAGTAAGTAGTCCTCTCATGTTCCAAAGGTTAATGGATCCTAGGATATTGTATTCTTACTTTATCATGTCTTAATTATAAAATTTTTTTTCCATGAAGCCTCTTTGATATACAAGTTAGCATGTCTTGTCTTAGGATTAGCATGTAATAATAATTGAGCATAAAATTTGTACAGCAGAAGAACGTATGCATTTGTCACCCTCTATGGTCATACTCTTAGCCAATGAAAGTGAGAATCAGAAGGAGTTAAGAGTATGGTCCAGTTGTAGTCAATGGACTTGGCAACCAAAGACAAAATTAGAGGTTGTCAAGAAAGTCAAGTGATAGTTGTCAAGTCGGGATAATCTTACTTTATATCATATGGGCATCGAGCCTACTAATGCAAAAATCGGAGTTGCCTTGATGTTTAGGATAGCTGTAGTAATTAGAGATCGGTAACTGATGGCAAGAATTGAAGGGTACCGGGACTTGATGAGTAGGACCCTGACAACACTTTTACACATAGTCATGAAGTTAATCATCTCACCCTTCCTACCAATATTGTGCGATGAATCAACATCATAAAAATTGTAGTCACTAGCCGCATTCGGATGCCTAGGAGCTGAATATTGATGTGTGAATCCTGAGTGAGATGACTTATAATCATAAACTCATGGCGTAGTAAGTAGACAACATAGTAATCATTTTATGTGTAGGAATGTGAACCCTACGTGAAGTAGAATCCAACGAACACTTCCTCTAGCTTGATTGTCAAACACCTATCCAATATAATATAAAGAGTTGAATATGTAGGCGATAGTGCCCTAGTCACTCGAGTAAGCCGTAGTTTTTTGTGTTCAATTTTGGACTTACCGGGTATAATTTGTTTTTGAAGTATATTGAAGCTCCAATTTAATAAGGCCGGAATGCGCACTGCCAGAGGCTAAAAAGATTTTACTATTTATAAAACTCTATATCAAGCTCATCTTTTCTTACATACTTAAGCTGGAATAAGGACTTAAAAACAAGCTTTGATACATATGCTCATGGAAAAGCCCTTTACAGCATATGTGGTTGGTGGTAAAGTTTTATGCCATTGGTTGGAATTATTTGATCTAGATTTTGAGCCAAGTAATCCAAAGTCCTGGCTAAATTGAAAAGTACTTCATGTACTCGAAAAATTTTTTTGCAATGAAGGCTCACATCTTTTTAGAAAAAAACCTTGTTACAAATCATTTTTGCATTAAAGTAGTTTCATTTTTAAGACTTAGCTAGAATGGTCATTTTCCCAACCATAAAGAGTTAAAAATGGCATTTGTGAATATAATTAGTCTACTAGGCACTCCTAGGAGTTTAAAGGATTGATGCATATGATAAATGTACTTGTGATTCCTATAAAAGTAGGTTAGAATTTTATTTTTGCTTGCATTATGAAGTTATCTTTATTTGTTGGACTAGATCCTAAGTTTGATAATTTCATTGGGGCAAATACAATCGCTCTAAAGCTCCAATTCTTAGCAATTTGAGTCATCTCCGAACCATTTTATCACTCTTCATTTGCATGTTTTATATTTTCAAAATAGTGCTTGTAGCGAAAAGAAAGTATTTTAGAGTGAAAACGGGCCACAAAGTCAATGTTTGGGAAGAAACCAACATTTACTCGGTCAAGTAGATT
Source organism: Kalanchoe fedtschenkoi (assembly GCA_002312845.1). Classification (NCBI taxonomy): domain Eukaryota; kingdom Viridiplantae; phylum Streptophyta; class Magnoliopsida; order Saxifragales; family Crassulaceae; genus Kalanchoe; species Kalanchoe fedtschenkoi. Next base: position 416,332 of record NQLW01000055.1, read on the forward strand.
TCTTAAAGGTAAACCTCCATCGCTCCTAAACCATACTCGATCGTGTCAAATCTATGAGGAAAAATCTGCATAGTCATGTTGATGCATTTATTGCACCTTACACATCAGTGTAACCTAATTGCAAAACATTTCACGTGACCGAGTAAGTCTTTTATTTCCTGAAATTTTTCCTTGGATCCCCATGATCGAGTAAGGCATTGAATACTCTTACTCAGTTGTGTAAGAAAATAACTGATGAGTTTACATGGACGTGTAAATTTACATAACCGAGTAAGCAATTTACCTTGGTCTTACACGACTGAGTAGGTGTTACATAAAGGCATTGATTGGAGGAGTCACATCTTCCCTTCTTCAATGGCCCTTTGACTCTCTTCTTTCACACCTAATCCTTGTAGTATAAAAGGGGCTCTTGACACTCCTTAAAGGAGTATCAAGCCACATCATTGCAAGAAGCAAAGCCAAAAACACACTCTCTCTTACATTTTACAGTCATTTTTCTACTAGCTAGTAGAATAATTCTCCATGGGTTCAAGCAAATCCAAGAGAGAATGGTAGCCTTCAGTTTCGTGGATCTATAGATTCCAGATTGTTGTATTCTTGCTTTTCTCATGTTTATTTTATATGCTATTTTCTTACTACTTAATGCAAAGTAGTCTCCTTATTTTATATGTTAGCATGGTCTTTGGATTAACATGTTAAATTACTGAGCATATAATATATATGATAGAAGGACTTAGGCTCTAGACCTTCCGTGGTCATACTCTCAATCAACAAACGCGAGAATTATTAGTGATTAGGATATGATTCGGTTGTAGTCACTAAAATTAGCAATTGAAGGCAAAAATCGGATATTATCAGGAAAGTTGAGTGGTAAAGTCAAAGTCAGGATAATTGTGTCCTTTATGTTAAGAAAACAAATCAACGAAAGAAAGAATTGTAGTTTCTTCTTTTCTTCATTGCTTAGCATGGTTGTAGTCATTCCAAAAACAGTAACCAAAGGCGAGAATCGGAGGTCACCGTAAACAAGTGAATATGACTCTGACAACACTTTACTACATGTTTATAAAGTTAAGTGTCTCATCCTTCTAGTCGATGTTGTGGGATGAAGCAACATTAAAATGTGTATAGTAGTTATCACTGCTTCAAGGAAAGGCCTACGAGCTGGATAGTGACGTGAGAGTCCGAGTGATATCTTCTATGCTAAGCGTAGCAAGTGAAATAACTTGAAGATTGCATGCACCAAGTGAAGTAGCATCCCAAGAACACTTTTATCAACTTGATCAACCCCCAACCTATGTAACTATCATTTTTAGAACTAAAAATGTAGATGCAGATGGTACAAACCAAATTGCTTAGGCAAGCTATAGCTCCGTGTGTTCGACTCCGGACATATGAGCTTATAAATTATTTTTGACTTGTAATAATACTTCCAATCAAGAAGGTGAAAATACTCCAGCGTCAATGCACCATATTTTATGAAATTTGAAAAATAATTCTTAATTGAGGCTGGGTATAAATTCTAGAAAAATGGGGCAGTGATGTGATGCATAATAAGATAAATGTCTCATTTTTCTGTGAGGGAATGCTGCTAGAGCATAACCATTAGGAAAGACACGATCCATCCTCTTCCGAACCACACAATCATCTTGATGATTATTGCCCCTTGTAAATAAAGTGCCTTTGATTCTCAAATCTTGTAGGTCTGCATTAACTAGACAATTGGTTTGGAAGATTTGAGGATAGTATGGCTCTCCCTTGGCAAGAACATGCGGCATAAACACAAGAAAACTGGATATTAAAATCGATCCCTTGATGAGAATAGGCACCATGAGCCATATAAGAGACTTATATACGCTCATAAGAAATATTCTTCTCCCAAAGAATGGCTATATAGTGGTTAACTTCCTCAACATAGTAAATATGATCAAAACCAATTAAGTTGCAAGGCTTACGAGCTTCTTCTTACTAGCTTTCAGCTCTAAAATAAAAATCATAAAAAATTTGTTGATCTTGATGGAAGATTTAAATGGTAATTTGTAACTTTGTTGCACACTCTAGCATTTCAAGTGGTGCAAGACATCTGACATGACTTTGAAAGGAAATAATGGTTTTGGAGACTAACCTCGTCATAGATCTCTTATAGTCTTGGGATTATTATTGATATCTTCATTTATCTTTTGATGATCATTTTGAGTTTCTTTAATAATAGGACTTATGGTTTCAGACACAGTAGAAACTTTAGGCACAATAGGACTTTGAGTTTCATCACAATATAAAGATCACTTGTCCCCACGTATGACTTCCTGTGTTAATGAAGAGAAAACTAATAGTAATGAAATTCATCAACATATGGATCATCTTTCTCAACCAGCCACTACAGTCACCGGAGTTGAACAACAACAGTAAACGGTGTTGTCCTGTGCAAGTGACAAGTCTTCCTGCGCTAGTGAACGAAGTCGTTTGCCAGCAAAGGGAATAACAATCTCACGCCTGGCTTCAACGGCACCATTTTGTGTTTTCTTCTTCTTTCGACTGTTGTACATATATGAGCTTCTTCTCTGTAAAATCTTCAAGATTGTTCATCAAGATTAATGGAGAGAAGCTTTATTTACATCTCTGTCAATCTTAAATATTATCAACTTCATTGAGTGAAGACCTGGGATCCCCATTGTATCCAACATCTTTTTCCACACTCTCAATCATCTATATTGCGGGACTTCAATAATATTCTATGAGCAATCTCATGACTTTGCTCCTGATTAACCACTGGATTTTGTTTCTTTTTTCATCACCAGCTCGGGATTTTACTTCTTTATTCTGCACTGAATTCTTATTCTCCATAGTTTCCTATTTCACTTCCAAAACTTCATATGGATTTGAGGGAACGATAGAATAGAGGATTTAACTAAACTTTGTCATTCCTTTTTTTTGACTTCACTTCTTACCATTGTTGAGTTCCGGTAGGATGGCTTACATTTTGATGTTGCTGTTTTGAAGGTGCAGAAGCCCCTGAGACTTTTCAAACCTTCCTACATGCACATAAGTTAAGACCATGTGCATATTTTGCATTTAGGACATCAGGAAAGAGGGCCTTAATATTCTATCTCCTGCCAATGCAAGTAATCAAATTTTTATTTAAAATGATATTTCGGAATATTTGTTTTCCCAACTAGCCCTCCGTTAAATTAGTTTTCGGAAATGGTCTACTTGTATCAAACCGTCGTTGGAAATAACAGTTTCTTTTAATCAAGACGCAATTTCAAATCACGTCTTGAGGTTGACTGGGCTTGACGCTGACTGTGCAGTCTCGTCAGCGTACACGTGGGTGAACCGCCGTTTGGTACCGCGGCTGGATCTATTCCAACAGCCATTTCACGGATAGACCGCGCCAGGGTCACAGATAGATCGCATTGTTGAATTCGCGTCATGAGTTCATCGTTCAGAGTGCGCTGACTGAGCTGCACAGTCAGCGTCAAGCCCAGTCAACCTCAAAACGCGGTTTGAAACCACTGCTTGATTAAAAGGAACCGTCGTTTCCCGCTGCGGTTTGATACAAGAAGGTCATTTCCGAAAACTAATTTAACGGAGGGCTAATTGGGAAAACAAATATTGCGAAAGAATCATTTTAAATAAAAATTTAAGTAATCCTCATCCAAATCAAGCTTAATCTACTTCAACGCAAAATCTAACATAGCCTGCATTATATGCATATTTTAGTTAAAATCAACATTTAAAACTTTTCAAAATTATGATCCAATAACATCCTGAAAACGTAAATCGAGCAGGTCAGCTCTTAGAAATGGTAGTGGGACCTAAGTCATCGTCTTGGTCTGACTCCATGACAATGTCCATTAATTTAGATTTAGATCATGGGCGGATCCAAAAAAAATATAAAGAGATTTCAATTAAAAAAATGACATTTTGTATGTATATACATGGCATATTTTTTGTTTTGAGAAGGATCATTTTTATTCTTCAACGGTGTTAATTGTACCATCTTTGAACCTCAGAACCTAAAATATAACATGTAATTAAAAAAAATTCATTTTACAGGAGTCATATAACCCACTGATCTTTTCTTAGATCCACCACTGATCCAAATCCATTTAATTTGAGTCCAGTCTAAACCTATTTAATTTGAATCCAGACCCAGGTTTAGACTCGTTATTTACATACCCAACTATTTGGATTCATACCCAAAACCCGTTTCCGGATTCGTCAAATCCAAACCCTTTTTCGACAAATTCACTTATTAAATAAAAATATAAAAAAATTAATTTGTTAAAATAAATAAAAAGTAGATGAAGATAAATTAGTATAAATAAATATAAAATAAAAATTCAGACGTCCCCCTCCTCATTCTCACCATCTCTTCTGACCCCATTGTTGTCGCTGGCTACCTCCAGTTACCTCCAACGCCGCTGATTCGCCGTTGTCCCAATGCGCCTCCTAGATATCCTGAAAATGAAAAGATATTATAAGAAAACGTTTAAAATATTTGAGTGATATGCAAATTTTAAAGAATACATTTTTTTTTGTCTATTATTGTTAACAAAAATTTGACTTATTTAGCTCTCAAATGCGAAAAAAAATTATTTCTATAAATCTTCCTGCACACATATATTATCCAAGAAATTTTTTTTTTTTCATCTCGCCTAGAGTCCTTGAAATGTCAGGATCGGGCCTTGGAATCTTCATTTGAAACATCAGGGTCTTCTTTGTAACTAATTAAACATGATTAGATTTTTTCGATTTTGTATCTTTAGGAGAGAATCAAATTAACTTGTTTTGATTTTGAACCGAATAGATTGTTACGGTTCCATGCTCAATAGATAAACGAATTTAAGTGTTTTCCCTATAACTTTATTATGGATAATGGTTTGATCTCATAACTAAAGTTATGATAATGTAAAACAACTATTTCTTTATGAGGCCTCTAGTCCCTAAAGGTTATTATTGTTATTGTGAAGTTTTAAGCCATCGGGGTTGTGGGTTGGTGGTAAATAGGATTAGAGGTGATTCCTTACAATTTTTATGACCAAAGTTCAAATCCGTAGTGTTCGAGTGCTTGCATAAAATCAATGTAATAAAAAAAATTATTGATACCAAAAACAAAACCCTTTATGCATTAGAATACAATCACATTTTGTTATAGTTCACTTTTTAAATTTTTAATCATTTTGACTGCTGAGATTTAGGTCTTATTTTGTTGCACTTAATGAACTCTATTAAAAGGTGATTTATAAATATATTACACATTCAGTGAATCAAATACTTAATTGTTTGCTCTTAATGAATATTAATCAAGTAAACCATTCCTTATCAAATAAATTATAGGTGATGCCGTAGGTGACTGAGCTCATTCCTGCTCAAAAAATTATAGCAAATAAATTATTAGTTCCACCTTTTAATAAACAAAATACTTATAAACCTATGAATCTCTTTATATAGATAGTGACTGAGCTCATTATTTATATCAGCTTCAGAACTGCCAATTTAAGCATTTTGTTGAGTCACCTTAAAAAAACCTGAGCCATCTCGGTTCACAATGAAGTTCTGATCCAATCTAGGATTTCCGAACAATCCTGTTGGCTGATGAAGTGCCTATATATGTAAAACTGTCAGACATTTAGCGATGTTGAGGACACTAAGTCAAAGTAACTTAGCAACCATTCAAGATGACCCGAATACTACCTGTTGATGGTGCGATACGACTTCAGTGCCGATCCTTCTTTCCGGCTTTTTAACTCTCTCATTCTTAGGCATTCTGGTACCTTCATTGTTCCACTTTGATCGTAGTATGCATTAGTAAGGAAATCAAGCACCTTATCCTGGTCAGTTTAGCCCATTAATAAGATCAATCTATGATTATGAAAATAGCCATTATAATGAAGTAAATTGTTATTAAATGTCTGGCACATTGTAAAGATTTATAACATTATGCTGTACACTGTAACCATCCTATCAACAAGTATAGGTCTCCTTACTAGATAGGCATACCAGTGGTTTAGAAGCATCCAGCCAATGATATATATTCTCATTACGGAACCAGGTTAGTTGCCTCTTTGCAAAATTCCTATATAAGAAATTCAAGTTCAAAAACTTTAAGCCAATGTAATACAATGTTGCGTAACATTAAAGATGAAACATACCCTTTTTTTACTAATCCCTCGTTCTATACTTAAATATAACAGTCGGCCATGGTAACTCGTTGATAAAGAAGATGTGGATCCAATTAAGATTTCATGTATTTACTAGTTACATGTTATATTGACGATGAAGTAAAAAAACTCGGACCGCCAATGACGGTACAACCAACTTCAGCGGGTGGGCTCAAAAACAGAATACTGATGGAGCATACTAGAGTTTGCGAAGAAAAAAAATATACAAAGATGCTACCCAAAAATTTTGATCACCTGGAAGCTCTTTGGAATTCAGCTAAGAACGCATGAAACTCTCCTGCTGAACTCTGGCCCTGTCGTTCTCTGCATCTTTCTAGGTACTCCATGGCCTGAAAAAGAGAAATGAATGCGAGCATAAATACGAGAAAAGACATGATGGAAGATAGCTCACTAGTACTTTTTAATAGGAGCATTTTCAGCCAAAAGAATTATAAAAACAGAGGACTACAATATTTTAGGGAAAACTAGTAGAGCAGGACTTTACTACAACTAGTTGCAAACTTAAGGGCGTTACTATCTCCAATTTGTGATTTTGGGGTATTTCTCATTTTGGCAACTATGTATAACTACATGATTTATAATTTTACCCAAAACTAACTTCTATAATTTTCAAATCCACCCAATCTCATTTTTTGTATTTTTAGGTAAACACGTTATCTTCTGTGACTAGATTAAGTGTAGGTTTGAAAATTGTAAAGTCTCTTTTAGGTAATATTACAGATCATTTAATTACACATGGGAGCCAAAGTGAGAATTACCACAAAAAAATTACAAATGGGAGGTAGTACAAACCATGTTTTCATACTTTTCTCGTTATATAAGCATGTAATATCACAACAATCCATTACTATTTACTACAGGAGTAAAAAGTATACTGAGTGGAACAGACAGTTCAGGATATAACCAACATCATAAAATACTAAATACAAGCACTAACTTGTCTGTAACCAATTGCTCGAGTAGCTGAATTTGAATTAGGACTAAGACCAACATCAAGAAGCCATTTTGCCTCCCCAAGAATCCCATCACATCCTACAAATTAAAATTACAATAACATGTGACCTAAAGTCATTGTAGAATTTTTCATAATCAATGACAGAAATGTCTCATGGAACAGATATACTGCACGGTGTCAAAATCCAAGAATGTAACCATAAATTGTTGCTGAAATTTGTTATTAAACATAAATACCAAGCAGCACCTGGCTTGCCTAGAAGCATATCCTCGCATCTTAAGTCAATTGATCTGTAAAGATCTACTCGCTGGTTTGTGAGGAAAAAACAAATGAAATCATAATCCAGGTCATGTGACTGGTCCCCAAGTGCATTAGCAGAAGTCTGTGTAACAAGGGATGAATTTGAGACACTTGAACTCCGCTGATGCTTAAATGAATCATATGGCACTTCAAAAGCTGATGGTGGCAATCCACAAGCCTGATAAGCCAGAGCAAATAAGGGATGTAACTATCAATCAGAGGGCAAGACATCTGTATGATGGTTTCATAAATCAAATTGAAGTCACACCCAACGAACTTATATCTAACAAATTGCATGGCCAAATTTGGGACTATTTATTGTATTAGACAAATGGAAGAAAGCAAAAATGGTGCTGCAGAAAAAACTATAGACAGTTCAATAACAGTTCGTTATCTCTTCCACGGGGTTTATTGACATTTCTTCCAACTGACTTATATATGTGGTCAAACAGATTGTTAATCAGAGAGAATTCGGATCGGCTTGACCACTGTTTAATGAGGCATGGGACGTAAGATTTATACCAACAGATAGCTAGTTTTTCTCCAAATTGAGGGATGTCAGACCACTATCCAGTCATCCTCGGCTATAAGGAGTGTTGTTAAAGTAGCATAGCGGAATATTGACTAAAACAATGAATGAAAATGTTGAGTTTGTCTTGCGTCATTATTAAGGAAGTCTTAATTTTACCGATAATTTGTTTAATTAGGGTCTTCTTGTAATTTAGAACTCCTAATCTTACTAGGATTAGAAATTCTATCTTTACTAGGATTAGAAGTCTTACTTATTTTAGGATTTTATAGTTGTAAACCTAGTCAAGGTTTATCTGAAAGGCAGATTAGAAAGACATAAGCTCTCATGTATTCTCTTCTGTGAAATAATAAGATTTTAGTCTTTGTCCGTGAACACATGTCACTACGACGGAACCACGTAATTCGTGTCTTTGTTTATTCTCATTATTCTAGTCAATATTCCGCTGCGCTACTCAAATAGAAAATAAACGAAGATATTAAATTATGTGTTTCGCTCGTTATGTCCTACAGCCACGGCAAAAGCGAGGGTCTTATTATTTCATGAAGAGAATACAAAAGAACTTATGTCCTTTTAATCTACATTTCCAATAATCCATGACTAGGTTTATATAGACGATAACAAAATCCTAAAATAATTAGACGTCTAATCCTACTAAATTTAGGATTTATAAACTAAAAAAAAAACCTTATTAAACAATATTTCTAAAAAACTCATAACTTCCAAAATAATTATGCAAGACATAACTCAACAGTCTCAATGGATGTCTTGTATTATAAGTTCTGCATTTCTGGCTGAAGGAAGAGACTTTTGATCAAGATGTGTCGGAACTTGGAAAGCAGTAAAACGCTACAACAATTTGTCTCTGCAGAATAAAAGGTTATAGACCTGAAGTGAAGTACTAAAATACAAAGTATTAGCTTCCCGTATGGATAGAGAGGAGTGAAAAATACTAGACAAGAATCAAAGAATGTGTAAAATGCTTTGGTACATGACAGGAATGATCAAGTTTTGATGATGAATGTTTATAGATAGTCCCCCAACAATTCTTCGGAGCAACTCCATTCTATTGAGGTAATGGGCAAAATGTAATTGGGATGAAAACGGAGATTTAAATACTATGTTCTTTCCACGTGGTAATTAAAAGCAGAAGAGCGGCAAATAAAATCCTCAAAATGAAAGATGATAATAGGGAGTTGATTATGATCCATGGATAATCAAGAAAGCGTTTGCAGATTTTTTAGAACACCGGCTTGGCAAAAGGTCATATTGTAGGCTTCAGGATGAGAACGTCTTACTTGACGGGCCTAAAATTAGCAATAAACATAGCATTTGCTTATTAACTCAAATTACAAAAATAGCCACCAGTAGTGAGATCCAATGTAAAATAAAGTGGGGGATGATTCATAAGAATCCTCATGTCAAGAGTCTGGATTTCCGGCTGGTTGAGTGTATGCATAAATAAACAAGGAAAGAAGCAGTAGATGCTCTTGTTTGTCTCTGTCCGAACTAAGTATCGAGTCCTAATGGACTTCACAGGGAATTTTTTAAAAGGTATCTGGCGGCTGGGACGAGACAGTATACTGCAATCTACCCAGAATTTTTCACACAGCCTATCATGAGCTATAGATTGAATGCAAAATCAATAGCATTGATACCCAAATCAAAGAATACAATATCGATAAAGCCAATCTTTGTTTCAACATCATGTACAAATTGATCTCCTCTATCATTGTAGGAAGACTTAAAGAAGTCATACCATGCTCAGGCGGACCTTTATTTCATGTAGACAGATTATTCACCACATAAACTTGCACAGATTTTGTTGAGTGGATATAACAGAAGAAACATAAGTAAAGTGTCTTGAGATAGACATTTAAAAGATAATGACTCATCTGAGTGGTCTTTTCTTATGAATTGTTTATGTATTTAGACTTCCCTATAACTTTTTACAACTAGATTAAGGCTTCTGTCCCGTTCTCTAGTTTCTCAATGCAGCTGAATGAAGTGCTTTTGGGTTATTACTAATTAGTTATTATGAAGGTGCCTGGAGATTATGTTACGATTAGGTGATTTGTTGTCCTTGTTTATATTTCTCATTGTGGTGGAGATTTTAAGTTGGAGATTAGGTGGAAATTATAATGCTAGATTGATTGCTTTACAACCTTAGTATAAAGGAGAGATGATTACTCATATCTTGTCTATAGATGACCTTTTCGTCCTTTGTAAAGCAAACAAAAAATCTTTTAAAGAACTTAAAAGATTTACTTGAATGGTTGTCTAATGCATTGGGCTTCATTGTGAGTATGGTGGGATAAGTTAAGAGGAAAAGGTAGACTTTGCTCGAATGATTAATATGCAGTGTGGTTCTCTCCCTGTCAAATATGAATCCCATAAAAGGGAAATGTTTTTGAGTAAGTAAGATTGTATGGTGCTGACTCTGAAGATTACAAGATCAAGTTGACTCCAAATTGCTGTAAAAGAAATATATTTACTTGGAAGGAGGTTTGTACTCCAAAGTTGCAAGGTGAGTTAGGTCACTTTTAAACACAATGATTTTCTATAAATCTCTGATCATACAAATTTTTGAGATTTGTTCTTAGGTTCTGATCAGCTTGATTTGCTTGTATTAAAGAATACATCTGCAAGATTGGAAAATCTTTGGAATTGATTTCAAACCTAGTAATGCATTGTGAAAACTGAGACTAAACTCTTAAAATTGTGTTGGTACAAATTTTAACTGTGATAGCAGATAAGAACCCAATTTCAGTCTAATGAGAAACCAAGATCATGTTAGCTGGACAAGAATTGTCTGGAATCACTCGACTCCTTCACGGTTTGCTCTTGTCTCTTAGCTTGCTTTTAGAGATAGGTTGTCAACAAAACAGTCCGAAATATGTTAACTCCACTTAAGTAATGGTTGCCCTATCAATATCTCAAACGAGGAGAGAAGAGACCATTTTCTGAGTTCCATTCTCAAGTTTCTCAATTCTATAGAAAGTGCATATTGGTTGAATAGTTGTTTTTTCTATAAATCAGATGAGGAAAGAAGAGACCATCTTCTGAGTTCCTACTTCTGAAGTTCCGGAATTTAATAGAAAGTGTATTATCGGTTGGGATATGAGCTCAAGAGAGGTGGCTGAGATTCAAGAATTAAGTGGCTACTTCGAATTCAATTCGGTCATCTCCAAAAGAGTATGTTTTTACACAACATTCAACATGATGATATCTTGTTGTTGGTAAGATATAAATGATATGGTATTCAACCGGAAGGTCAAGGAATAAGATTAAGAGATGAAGAATTTATAAGGATTCTGAAACTGATTTTAGTTAGAGCCAAAGTCAAGTTGGAAATTGCCAGCTGCAAGAGGAAGGAAATCATCATGTTTTTGCTGACCAGTTTTATAGCTAGGCGCGGTTTGCGGTCTTTTTACTATGATTGCTGCCTGTTATTAGTAATAATTAGGGAGGCTTCTGGTCCAGGCTGGTGGTCTGTGTGTAAGTCATATTCCCAAGATAGTCTTTTTGTCACAGCTTGTGAGTTGTGTTATAATGATGAGTTTTGGCAGAGTGCTCTATTATAGCTTAGCTTTTCTTTAATGTTCAAATTTCCAAAAATAAAAACTTATTGGCGTGAGATTATGTAGCAAGGTCAATAGATTCACCACAACAATCTTAAACAAAAGAGGACATCGAAAGCTGACCTTTATTATTTCAAGGCTGCGCCTCAGACGATACCAATCATTGGCAGCCAGATATTGGGCTTTTGGGTCCCCAGATTCAACAACCAATTGTACAGCACTGTACCAATCACCAATATTTTGCAGCCTTGTTAGCTCTGAATGTACTTCAGAAGTAATATCTGATGAAGCTTTGGGAACATCTGGCTTGCCATAAATGTACCTAAAAATTATATAAGTAAACAAAGTTATTGTTGAATGCAGTGAAATCTGAGACATGAGGAACATTCAGATAAAATTACATTATTAAAGTCTTTAACTACTAGCCACTAGTGGTGGTGGCCGAGTGGTAGTCTGTCATCCTTGTGGTCTCCAGTTGAAATCTCATTGGTGGTTGGGTGCGTGAGTTTTTTTTTTATATATAAAAAAAGAGAGACTTTGACAACCAGAACTGTTCTCGGAAGTCAGACCACAAAACTAAATGACTGGAACCGTTAAATTATTAAAAATCACATGACTCACACGATTCTCCTTTATTCGTGTAGGATACTCCTTTATTCATGTAGGATACTGACAATCCATGATGTAACGTATCTTTTAGTGTGGTGGGAAAACAAGATTCTTTCAACTATTTGCGTTACAGTCATACAACAAATAATTCACCATGTCAATCCAAATTGCAAAGTAAAGGGACACATTTATACACGCATTTAGTATTTCTAGTGATAAAAGAGTAGTCTTCCACTTATTATTTGAAAATTTTATCGTAGGGTGACTTAAGAGGACATTGCATAAACATACATTTAAAGAGCTTAAATGAACAGTACACTTCAAATTATCATGAATTTCACATTCAGGGTCTAATTGGGGCGTGCTAACTGTTGTCGAAAAAGTAAACAGCAAAGCTTTATGGAAGCCTCATGGCGTGCTCGCTCTTATGAGGTCGATTCGGAAGTTTTCAGCCCCCATCTTTGTATAAAATATGAAAAACAATGAAATCCTAATTAAAACAGAAAAAATACAGCAGTCATATTAAGCGATCCATTTTTCATTTTCAGAAGACGAAAGTGACTAGAAGAGGGATTCATGACAAGCTTCCAAAATCATGTTTCATGTATTAATTTTTCTATGCTTTTGTTATGCATTGTAGTAGCTAAATCATTTAGTCGCGGACCGGAAGAAATGCTTATGGATTGATGTTGTGCAACTTCTTTTAATTGAAATGTATTAGGTTCTATTTTCAGTGTTAATTTTATGATGCCTATGGATTTATTTATGAGATTGATCACTTTGTCAGGATGACCCGATATCTATACTAATGTAGCCCCAATCAAACAACCAAAGATTTACCAAGTGACGGCAAATAAAAATTAGAGTGAGTCCTGAGGATGTCGTCTAGTTTTAAGTACAGTATATCAGAGGAATTGGGTGCAAATTATGTAATAATTCACAACTTCATATTAACAAATTGATAGAATTTTGGTTAACAAGAGTATAGTTTGATGACAGGGAGCTTCTTTGTATAACCATGCTTGAACTGCCTGATAAAAATAGAGTCGAATACAGAAACTTGCCAGGAACCACCACGCAAGTCTAAATTTAGTACCAAACTTTTTAACATTACAATTTCAGTATTGGTGATTCGTTTGCAATTACTTTATCAAGGCGTTAGTCCATTGTTATTTGATCTTTTAATTTCTTTCATTACTATTCTCTCCATTGCCTTGGTCTCTGACGCTGACCCACATGTGAAACCTTCGATGATGGAAAAACACAGCACCATCCGCATCTGACTCTAAATTCGCCCAACCCCAGATACCCATATTAAAACCACCAACAGCAGCCATGTCATGTGAACAACGTGGTCAAGCTCTCAAGGCTGGAAATCAGAAACTCCACTAATATCCAATCAGAGTATGCAAATCGATTTAGAAAAAAGAAACCTTTTAACGTATCATCTTAGTCCCAAGTTCCAAAGGTTTGTTCATTAGAAATCAAAAAACGGTATTTTGTTTTTCAAGTTTTCTCAAGAATGTTATTAGAGCAATTACATTTCTTTTACAGCACCAAGTGGAGGGTGGGCTCCTTATGAATGTTGTAGTCTGCCAAAGTTCAGTTATTCTCAAACAGTTTCCAATTACAGATCAACTTCTGCTGGTCGAGTGAAGTCCCAGTCAATGAAAAATCTGCATCCTTCCATGAAGACACTAAGGCAAATACAAAGTCGACTCGTTCTAGCCAGCATGCGGTCCCCGGCCAGCCTCAAGCACTTCTTGGCAAAAATCAGATGCTACTGGTCTGATGGAATTTCATCCTTTGCTGGCAGTCTTGACTTTATCGATGGTGTCTGAATATTCAATATCGAGAGTGATAATCTTCTCGATGAGGATTTTACCAACTATCTGCATCTTAAAATATTTTATTTAATGATAAAACAATTGTTACAATTTTCATTAATTATTGTTTTGAAGGGCGGGTGCATTCGGAGTATGTATGAAAGAAACCTTGCAACACAAAAAGTGGGACTTGAAGCCTACTGGCAGATTCGAAAACCTGCCCTCTTGATCATATTGCAAGAGTTTAAGTCATCCCAACCACAACCCTTCGGCTGTTAAAAAATCAAATTAAGTTGCAGATGTATGCGTTAATAAGTCCCAACTCGATTACAAATTAATTACTCCCTAGGTGATGAAATTTCAAGGTAGTGAAATTACATGGTTCGAAAGTTTGATAATGAATATGAAACTGAATGATAGTTCAGAACACATTTTTATACTATACCCTAAAATATATGCTGAAATTATATCTTTGTGTCCATGAACAAATCAATTTGCCACTCGGAAGTTTTAGACTGTGTCATGTTTCTTATGATATTTTTACACATTTATTTCCTAGTTTTCGACTGTGTCTTGTTTCTCATAATTATATCTTTCCTAACAATTTGAGAACTCAAAAAATAATCATATCAAAAACATGTTATTATTACTTCATCTTTAGTGTGATATTCAGTGAAAAACACAAGCACAATCTTCAATGTGTTATTGTAGGTTGAAGTTGAATAAAAAACTGAATTAAAAAAGTACCAGGTTGTCGGTACTTTGATTAGAATGATTGGGGTTCACGAAATTTGTTGATTCATAATAATAGTATGAGATTAATAAGGAAATGGCTGATTAAGAAAGTTAATAGTTAAATCAAAAAGTTTTTACTAACCAGTTTTATAAAAGGAAATTAGTAAGTTTATATAGGAATTAGGAGTTCTATAAAAAGGGACAGCTTTTCCTTGCCTCGCCTGGGCTCACCCCCTCACGCCTTGCGCCATTTATGTATCACATTGCTGCGCTTTGGGTCAAAAAGAGCGATGAACCTTGCCTACTGCTAATGCCTAGGCACGCCCTATGGCAAAAGAGCAACAAATTCAAATTCAAAAATAGGTACGAGTGCATACCAGCGCAAATACAATCCTGTCCCTCCTGTCACGATAGGAACGCGGCCCCCGCTCAAAATATCAGTGGTAGCTTGTCTGGCATCTTCATAAAACTGTCCAACAGAGTAATCTAAAAGAAGCAAACAGACAAAAAGATCTAAACAATCAGATATGAAAAATCCACAATCCTTCTGTGTGACGGATGAGAAGGAACTCTTTAAATCTAATTTCCAAACCCAATTATCTAGCTCACAAACTAGTTTGAGTGGAGCAGACGTTTACCACCGCACTATAACTCTTTTCTATCTTTTGCTTAGGCAAGAGAGATTTGAACTTCATTGTTAGCATTTTTTAAAGCCTGATGGATTCACTTCACAGTTCACATGCTGTGACAAGAACACTGCTAGATCCTTGTGATGCAGCTCATAGGATCAAAGTAATAGTCAAGATCACAATTTATGTGTCACAAGGGTCATGACGAGTCTGAAAATATAGTATTTATAAGCTGGATTTCTGTTAGTATCAAACTCCACCCATTTCGCAGATAAATTAAACTAAGATTGTTCCCTTGCTCCTCAGCAATAGCTAAACTGACCATCATAGAAACAAGGGCCAAGCCCCGAGACAGCTTGTAGTACCTAATGATAAGCAAAACATAATTGGACCTACACATGAGCTAGTCTCATTGATTTAGAGGGTATACAGTTCGAGAAGTCACAACCATGCACTATATGAAAATAAGGGGATAAACCTCCAGATGGATGCAAGATGTCAATCAAGTGATGTGGCACTTCCTGCGAATTGAGGAGGTGGTAAGGGCAGTCATCTTTTGAACACAAAAAAAAATAATAAGCCCATACACAAACTACTAGAAGTAAATTGGAACATGTACATGGAAGCTTGATCAAGAATCATAACTTTGTTGTATTAAGACATTGTTATTTTGTATGTTTTCAAAAATCATAATATGAATACATTTATTTAGTTCTGGATCACTCTTGTTTATAGTACTTGTGATTGTGAAGACATACTGATAAAAATAAGGACGAAGCATAATATTTGCAAATATGCACTTATGTAGGTCCAGTGAACGGAACAATACATACAAACTTCAAGTAGTCATGGTCAAACAACAATGCAATCTTGAAAAGGGCATAACTCTCACCGACAATCTGAATACACGTATGCATCTTGACAAACAACCAAAATTTACGTACCATTCTCTCAGTTGGGGTTGGTTTTGCTGATCCGATGTCAAGTCCTTGATACACCTGAAAGAGAGCACTATTTTAAGTGGAACTTGCCAATAGAAAGAACCTGACTGGTTCTTATACTGGCACAATAATAAAATGCTATATGGTGAGGTGACAAGCAATTATGAAAACTGAAAACAAGTAGAGCAGAAGTGTAGCTTCACAACCTTTTTCCCACGTTTGGTAGCAAATATTAAGAGTGGAAAAGGATACTCACCACTAATGTAACATGTTTCTTTCAAATAAGTATAAGTATAAATAATCCCTTCGAAATAGGTAGAATTATTTAGATTTTTTTTCAAATTTGACTTTTTACGTTCGTTTGGTATCATTTGTGGACCACCGCTTGGTTTTTTATCCAATCTAACCTTTTCGCAGTTGCAAACACGTACAATGTGCCTCATTTTCGCGGTACAGAACCGCGAAAATCCAGGTGGCTGATTTTTGCCACGAATCAGTCTGCGTGTCTGTCCAGTAGGATCTTCGTGGTTCAGAACCGCGAAAAAGATGGACATTTTCGCACTCCGGAACTGCGACACTATATTTGCGCGGTTAAGAAACGCGAAACATATGTTTGCGCAGTTCCTTACTGCGAAAATCTATTTTTGCAGTTCGTAACAGCGAAATTGCTAACGGAACATCACAGTTCGGAACTGCAAGTTAGATTTTCGCAGTTAGGAACTGCGGAGGAGAGAGGAGCGGTGATCGGCCTAATACGAGATCTGAAATTTGAAGATGAAGATTTTCGCAGTTCGGAACTGTGATGTTACGTTAGCAATTTCGTGTTACGAACTGCGAGAATAGATTTTCGCAGTAAAGAACTGCGCAAACATATGTTTCGCGTTTCCTAAACGCGCAAATATAGTGTCGCAGTTCCGGAGTGCGAAAATGTCCATCTTTTTCGCGGTTCTGAACCACGAAGATCTTACTAGACAGACACGCTGGCTGATTCGAGGCGAAAATCAGCCACTGGGATTTTCGCGGTTCTGTACCGCGAAAATGGGGCACATTGTACGTGTTTGCAACTGCGAAGAGGTTAGATTGGATAAAAAATCAAGCGGTGATCCACAAATGATAGCACACGTAAAAAGCCAAATTTGAAAAAAAATCTATTATTTATTCCAGTACTATTGACTAAGAGCTAACATTACTGCAAATTCAACACACGAGTGGTCGGAATAGGCATCTGACAGAATGGCTAAATTCCAACGAATATTCATTACCCACCAGATGAACTTTGGAGTGGGGCATTTGGGGTAAAAGGTAACAGTAATGAAGAAGCACACAGCAGAAGAATAGCAGTGGTTAGTTGGTTTGGGTGAGGGAGAGAAGACAAACAACCGACCTGAACAGAATCAGCACTGATGACTTCGCCATTGAGACGCTTAGCAAGTTGGAGAGCAATGCGAGTTTTACCAGCTCCAGTCGGGCCGGAGATTACGACAACCCTCTTCTTGGCGGCAGCAGCAGCAGAGGAGCATGATATACTCCGACGGAAGCGAGTCAATTTGACATGCGCATCCGGCAAACACGGAATCCGAATATTTCTGATGCCGACCATGACCATTTCCATTTGATGGATTCCGGCTATCTACTAGCACAGTCCCATTTGCCTCCACATATATAATTTGGGATATTGAAAATGGAATAAAATTCTGTAGCGTCATGCAATTGACAGTCATTTAAAAATGACGTAGTTTTAAATTTTATTCATTAATAAAAAATTATCACATATTTCTTCTACATAAAATTAATATATTTTACACAAAATCATTCATATTTTGAGTAAAACGACCCCAGTTTTATGTTAACCACTCTGCTCGTTTAAAACTAGTTTGACTGTAGTGGATAATGATCCCAATAAGGTTTAGATCGGAAAATGAAGCGAATCCAGACTGGATCGGTTAATTTTGGTTTGGTTTTCGGTACACGAGTTTTGAAGATATTAATGAGTGAGTGAGGTTTGCTGCTGTGATTCACCGAAAGGTTTTATGTATCTAGTGACCGATTACTTGTTCGCTTTGCTTTTTTCATTGTTTTGATTATATTCGCCACTCAAAGATGTGATTTTTTTTAAGAGTTGGGATTTGTGGATAAAATTAGGATTGTGCGAGTGAGGTTCGCTGCTATGATTATGAAGAAGGTTTTTTTTTTTTGCTTTTTTTAGATTGTGGATTTCTTGATTTTAGGGCTTTGTTTGATGGTGAGCTGAATCAACCGTAAAAAAAAAGTATTTTAAATGTTTGTTTTGCATGTTTGATGATTGTTGTTTTAGGCTTGAAATTGATTTTTTGTCTCTGAGTTATGATTGTTAGAATTGCATTAAAAATTTAGGTTATATTTCGTATGTAACAGCAACTCAATGATGCCTTTGATTCATGTTTTCACTGAGCAAGTTAGTTTTGTATATGCCGGAGGGATCAGAGTCTTGTGTCACAATTCATTGCTCTCTCATTTGTTTTATTTCATACTTCAGCTCGTGCCTTAATTCGTGTGGTAGCCTTGTCTAATTTTATCCTTCACAAATAAATCTTCTAATGAAATGTGTAACTCATTCCGAAAATAACAAGACATGTTAATTTAATAAACATTAAACCATTTTCAATCAACTAGCATGTTATGTATCGTTGCACGTCCATTTTGGGGTTTTATTCAAATTTTGAGGTCATATATATATATATATATATATATATATATATATATAATGTGGATCAAATGAAAGCCGTTTTGGATTTGTAAACTGTGCACCAATTCTATCCTTTGATCTGATTCGATCCAACGATCAGATTTTAATTCAATTTTAATTTTTTTGATCGTCACATTTATTTTTGATCCATATCTTTAACGATCATATATTTATTCTCCTTATTTATAGCTGATTTTATTCTAAACAAATCTTTCAATCTTATAACCTTCCTTTTTATCTTCGATAGTCCATAATCGCTAACTGTTACTGTCGACGCCTGCAAAGCTTTCACGCGCCGCCTGCTGCTGCATTTTTCTACCAATACTCATGTCGACGTCTTCTAATTCGGCAGCCGATATTGCGACAAGTTCTTCCTTTTTTCCAGTGTTTCTTATTTTTCCAGTTCTGTTTTTTTTATAGTGGGTCTGTTCTGTTTTTTATTTTTGATAGTTTTGCAGGCATGTCGATAGGTCAGATTTGTTCTGTCCGCCTGCTGATCTGTTCTATATACCAGAATCATTTTTTTTTTAATCGACAATGTCGCTAGATGATTTTTTTTCCATTCATAACAATTTACATGACGGTGCACAATTGACTTGCCGGTGCACAAGGCATCTTGGGTTAATCATGTTTCATTCTGCATATTTTACTCGTCAGTGCACATGGTGTACAGGGGGTGTTCAAAGCATGGTGCACATGTTGTACATGCTAATTTTCATCATGAATCGGATTTGATCATACAATATGAAGTATTGATTCAATGCGTCCATCAAAGTATGGTGTACAGGGGGTGTTCAAAGCATGGTGCACATGGTAAAAACTTCTGGTGCACATGACAAAAGTTAAGAGCTTTTGTGGATATATCAGCTCTGAATATTTCTGCCAATATTAGACTCAATATTACATGTCAAGTCAACAAGAGCCATGTATCGAGCCAACTAGAGCCATATATAGATTGTCGAGACAAATTTCTAGATTTGTAATGATGTACTATTTTTCTGAATTTTGGTGCACATCAACATTTGTTTATTTTGCTAATGGTGCACGAATGAATTTTGGTGTACATTTTTTTAACCATCAAACAAACAGTGCACTATCTCAAATCTGGAAACAATTCACCATGAAATCCTATTAAATGAACCTTGTATCGAAAATATTCATAAAGAAATAGAACTCAAACTATGCATCGATTTTAACAGTGCACCAAAAACCAAACCGTACATCGGGGTTGAATTGTGCACCAGTGCACAGAGTTAGAATTGTGCACCAGTGCACAGACTCGGTGGTGCACAGCCTTTGTGGTTGACGAGAAAAAAAAACAGAACTTCCCAATGACGACAGCTTCAATGGCGGTTGCTTTCGCTTTCTCCTTATATGCGTACGGACGTTTTCAGAAAACGAAAGTTGGCGCGTGAGGAGTGTGTTTATCGGATGAGTGATAAGTGGGATTTTGATAGTTATGGAGAATTAATTTAGGGGATAAGATATGGTTTCATAATTAATCTCATTAGTAACTGATTAGTGCGTTAAACTATTATTAATGTATTTTTTGTTTTATAATTCAAATTAAATCTGATGCATTGATTCTATGAAAATTAACGATCAGATTTGGTTCACAGTTTACAAATCCAAACAGGTTTTCACCCGATCCGTCCCCTATATAGATATACATATATATATGGGGGATCCGTTGTGAACACTTGTTGTGAATAAAATGTGGATGATTCCGAACCAAACATTTTATGTGTTTTTTAATTTTATTTATTATACTTTATTGATTATTTGAGATTCATTAAATGTGGCAAATATGGAAATGTGTAATTATGTACTGTATTTAATAAAAGAGTATTTTATTACTTATTTTTATTCTGTAATTTACATGGAACAACAAATACTTGCATAAGTATCACATGTTCACCAGTAGAAACTCATTGACCAAACAAGTTATATTCTAATTTAGCGATGAGAGAACAAACTCATTGAACAACTCCCCCCTTTTAACAAACTTATACATTAAAATCAAAATCTTATTTGTCTGGATGAGAGAACCAAAAAACAATCGATGAGTAACAAAGTATCAGATGAAACATACAAACAATTTTTCCAACCCCACAACATAAAAAGAGCATGCTCGAAATAGAAACAATCACAAACCCACCAAAAATTGTAGTGAATTATACACATAAAACTCTCGTACTACGGTCTCTTGCCCGATTTTAGACTTCACTTCATTTATCCTTGTTCTCCTTCAGCAATACAAATGTTGTACCACATACAACCGGATCTCTCCCTTATATATATATATATATATAGGGGGCGGATCAGGTGAAAACCAATTTGAATATGTAAACTGTGATCATTTTTAATCGTTGATCTTTTTCAAATCAATGCATTAGATTTTTTTGATTTTATTAAATAAGCACATGTTAATTAATTGTCTTTTAATGTTAACCGGATAAAATGTAATTTTTAATCTAGAGTATATTTTTTCCGTTTTTTACGCTGCCATTTAAATATCAAATCCCTTGATTTACTGTTACTTTTAATACGTCTCTTACAAAAATTGCAGCGACGATCTTTTATCTAGAAAAAATTAAAATTTTCTGTCGCCTCCGTCATTCACGATCATCTGATGTGCACCATGATTATATGGTGCATATGTTACGAATTTGGAATGGTGCACAATAATTTACTGATGCACCACTTGGTGCATAAACCATGAATCGGTGCACATATTAATATTAAATGTTGCACTTTTTTATTATGAGATAATACATCATAATTTATTGATTAATTCATTGGGATAAAACCCAAAAGGGGCCCTGAACTACCACCGATTACCCATTTGCGGTTAGAATTACCATGATTTCCAAAAAGGGTGCGATAAAAAAAAATTGGACTGAGTTTCTAAAATAAAATTTACCATTACATTCCTAACCTAATATTACAATTAGACTTAAATTTGTGTGCGAGAATTACATCGTTTGGTTATCAAAATAAATTATATTGTTTTGCGCACTTAAAGAAAACGACGTCTTTGGATAACCAAACGATGTAATTTTCGCACACAAATCTAAGTCTTATAATAATATTAGGTTTAGGATGTAATGACAAATTTTATTTTAGAAAATCAATACAATTTTTTTTCATTGCACCCTTTTTGAAAATCATGGTAGTTATGACCGCAATTGGGTAAGCAGTGATAGTTCAGGGCCCCTTTTGGGTTTTTCCCCTAATTCATTATAGTTCACCATTACAAGGACATTGTTGCATATTTGAAATGGTGCACAATACATGGTGCACTGCTACATATTTGAAATGGTGCACAATACATGGTGCACACGACATGGTCGATGTGCGCGAGAATTGCTATTTGCGGACGTAGTTACACGTCGTCGATTGATCAGTCGTGATTGGTCTTGCGGAAACTTAGGAGATTGGTGAACAAAGAAGCAGCAGAGAGATGGATTTGAGGCATCTTCTTCGTCGTCCAGGGCTGGAGAAGAAGAAGGAACATAGAGCAATAAAAGCAATAATTTGAAATATATTAGCGATTTAAAAGATTTGATTAGATATGGCATACGTGAGTTATGGTAACTGATTTAAGGATATATTTACTCTATTTTGTATTTATAAATATAATTTAATTATAGAAAATTAAATCAAATCTTGTCCATTGAAATTATTAAATTTAATGGATATGATTAGTTCACAGTTTACATATCCAAATCGGTTTTCATTTGATCCACCCTCTATATATATAATATATATATAAGGGAGGGTTCCGTTGTGAACAATTAAATTGTGAACATATTAAGGACATACACCATCCATTGATTTGAGCTTAATCTAATGGTTGATATATCTAAATAGGAATTGAATGCACGTGTAACCATTTAATAAAAAAAACTGTTCACTGTACGTCAAATCAGGGATTTAAAAATAATAAAATATATCGTGCCTGATTTGACGCAACTGTTCACTCCCTCTCTCTTACCTCGCCACACCCACATCCGTCTATCCTCGCACCTTCCGATTCCCATAACCGGCGACCTCACCTACCCAATTTCATTTTTTTTTGGTGTCGCTTTTCACATTCCGGGCTACCCGAGAGGACGCGTTTCTCTTCGACAAGGCGGCCATTCACCAGTAGAACAATCGTCGATTCACTGCAGGTATGTTCTTTTTGGGTTTCTGTTACTCTCGCATGTTCCTCGTCGATTTTGCGGTGCATTTAGGCGACTAATTTTGAACAATATAGGGCACCAATTCACCGACCTCTTCCACCCACTTTCAAGCGACTAATTTTTGTAATTTTATTTTGTCTATTTAGCCGACACCGTCCGGCTACCCCGAAAGACTCATTCACTCCGATTGCGGCGTCGATTCACTACTAGGGAGGGCTTCGATTCACTGCAGGTTTGTTATGTTTTCGGATTTTGGTCAGTCTGTCATGTTTCCCCCGATTTCGTCGCCCTTCATTAAGACACTAATTTTGACAAAACCATCGTACCGATTCACTGTTAGGGTTTGCTGTTTATTGATCGGATTGTTGATGTGGTACAACAGCTGTATAGCTGAAGGCTGCTTTTATGAAAGAATGGCAAGACGAAACCAAGGTTAATGAGTGATTTCGTAATGTTACCAATATGTTTGGTGGGTTTCCAGCTGTGGCCAGAAAACTAAGTGGTGAACATCTGCAACTGTGGTGAGAAGATGTGAATTTTAGTGAGCTTAATATTTTACTATTTAAAATTGTAAAAGTTTGGGTCTTTATCTTGTTCTGGTGATTTCAGATCTGCAGTGAGTCAGAATCTGAAATTTGTTGGTAGAAAAAGAATCATATCTAATTTTATTTCGTATTTAGTTTTTGTTTATTGTTATTTCAATATTTTTGTATCTAATCTTTCGAAGTGAATTGATGGTTGAAAATGTGTGTTGTACGTTTTGCGTCGACGAGCAGATTTTAACATTGAACGGTTGCATTAGCTATTTTTTATATGGGTGCTCTGTTTTTTTATACTGAACGTTTTGTGTCGATAACATTCTAGGACCATTGTTGGTTTAAATTCACTACGTGTATAACATTTCGAATGCGCAGCGTGTTCATTTGGGGATCTGCACAAGATCAGATTTTGTTGGGGGAGGGTGTTTGTTATAGTGAATGTATATGCTATGCAACTGTATCAGTAACTTTGTATAGATTTTTATAGTGAATGTTTGTTAAACATTTGCTTCCTTGCCTGTTGTGTTCGCTGTTTATATTCATTGCGTAGTATGTAATTGTTGAAATGCGCTGCACGTTCATATAAAATCTACACAAATGGTTGTATTTTTTGGGAGGGGTTTTTATAGTGAATGTATATGTTATGTTCATGTATATATTCCACTGGCTTATGCGAACTTATTTTTGATTTTCATATTTTTTATGATGGATACCTCTCTTGTTTTAATAAAAAAGTGTAATAACACATAGTAATTTGATCATTCACTGTACGTTAATTACAGGCATTAGGCGCAGTAGTCGATTTACAAACACGTCTCTTGGGAACTTCAAGAACACAGAGGAGGCTCCGGTGAATATTGATGACGATGATGAAATAGTTGTCACACAACCACGCGACACCAAGAAGAGCAAATTAACCAAAGGTTTGAGTCTTTTGTTAACCGTAATGTGGTTTCTTTATTTCTGTTAGTAATTTGCACTCAAAATGTAAATTAGTAAATGCCTGTTTAATTTATTTCAATGACTTCCCACATGTCATATTAATGTATCAGATGTGGGCGAGGGTGATGATTTCATGAACACCAACAAACATGCATCTGGAAGAGACAATAAGAGGAAGTCTCTTGAAAAAGGAATTAAAATAGATGATGAAAAGGCAGCTGGTAAGAATATCCGTCAGTTTTGTAATGTTGGTCGTGAAAAATATATATTGTTTTTATATGTTTATTTTCTTTAATTGCAGTGAAGAGCAAAAAGCCAAAATTTGATGTGTGGGCGAAGGGTAAAGCGGTGCTTGAAGAGACTACGGAGTCGTCAGATGAATCAGATGATGATATAGATGGAACAAATTTCTGCATGCAATCTGATGAGGATACAAGATCTGTCAAAGTACAATTGGACAACAAAAAGATCTGCATGTTCAAATCCAGGTGCACCCCTTACCGTTTGTATCATGCGCTGAGTCAGATTAATGAAAGGCATAAGGAAGCAATATGGAATTTAGGGTTTGGGAAAATGTTGGACCTGAACATGTATGAGATACCTTCACGCTCTGGTGAATGGCTGGTGGATGCTTTCGATCCACTAAGTTACACTTTAAGGACAAAAGATGGGGCGCTTAAAATACGCGCACACGATGTCCACCAAATATCTGGCATACCTATTGGTGGACAGCGTATTTTGATGGAAAGGAGAGTCGATTATTCTAGAGAAATTGTCATGTCTTGGCGCATGCGATACGGGATTACAAATTCAGCTATTTCCGTGACAAAAATAATGGATAAAATGATCCAATCTACACGACCAGATAAGTGGTTCCTTCTAGATTTCTTAGTACTGTTCACCACTACCATGGTCGAAGGTATAAAAAACGGAATGTCAAATCAAAGGATACTTACTGTAGTGGACAGACCAGAGAACGCTATAAAATTTGATTGGTCACGTTCTGTTGTCGATAGCATGTGCAGTGCAAAAATAACGCATTCCAATACCAAGGATATAGGTTGTTTCGTAGGTCCCTCTGCTTCTTTACGGTAAGATTTCTAACTGTAATGTTCAAAAAATATATGTATGATTAACGTTATCAAATTGCATTTGGGTAATGACATTAACTTGTCGAAATTTTGTTAGTTTGATGTTATAATGGTTGTATGTACAGCTGCTGTATTTGGGGTTCGTTCGCTATTCGGAAGACATTAAAAAACAAGAATGTTTGACCATACGGTACTAGGATCAGCAGCGAATGAGGGAACGATTCCAAAAGGATATAATCAATGGTGGTTATGGCCACAAGAAGTTGAAGATTTTAACATAAGCTGACTTGTGTAACAATTCAAGCAGTGGGGAGAGAAGTAGTCCCCGGGCTCAAGTCAATACTCGCATGCGCAGCAATCCAGGGACGTCCGGCAAAACCAGAGTGCAGCCAAAGTCAGTGAGTGCGGCAGATCCAAACAGTTCCAGCACATCGAAAAGGATAGGCAAAACTGAAACTAACACGGTACGAAGATATAATTCTGTGTTTTGTAGTTTTTTGAAGTTGTTTCG
>NQLW01000055.1:443091-488592 GCA_002312845.1 Kalanchoe fedtschenkoi
AGGATGATGCTGAAATGGATGTGGTTGACCTTGCAACAGATGGTGAACCCAAGGTATTGTTGTTAATTTAAAATTTTAATCTTTACATTTTGTAAATATCATTTCGGACTACTGCCCAGATTCACCACTAAATGTTATATTTGTATTGATTGTGCAGAAAGAAGATGTAAGAAATGAAGATGACAATAGTGAACAGCACATTCACCATGCGGATCATCCTACTGCTGAAAGTCAGTCCGTGGAGGTACATATTTAATAGTGTACACTTTTTATGAGCTATGAATAAATTTCGCAAGAGTATGGTTATCAAGCCTAATTTTTGGTTTCGGCAGGAAACTTTTTTGCAATTGTCGAAGATGGTGAGAACGATGCTTCAAATGAGAAAGGAATATGATATTCAGTTGGTTGATGCTCTTAATAAATTTCTAGATTCACGAGACATTAGGCAATTACATATAGATTTTAAAAATAGTATGTCTGGGCCAGTGGAGACGCAAGTGTACTGGAGAGATCCAAGGGTGCATGAAAGGACAGAGGAGAATGAGAAGGCGGTTGCCCAGCAAAATAAACAGAAAGACAAGGGGAAAGAACCAACGGTTACAGAGCTAACTTCCCAGGCCAACGTGCAGAAAAGGAGAGGGCCGGGAATTACAATCAGAGAGCCTACTCCTATGCAAGAAGACCCGGTCACACCATATGGTGATAAGCTTGGTCGTGGTCATCGTGAAAAGAAAGCAGCGATCACGTTGCGTTCACCGTTCACTGGTAGAATGGTGAATGTGAATGAAAAAATTTCAAGAGATGAAGACAATGTTTGTGACTGGATCTACGCTATACGTGAGACGGGGACGGAACTGTACTTTGCCTGGAGGGATGTTAAAGTGATGAGATCCGAATTTGAGAGTTTCTCTGATGGTTATCATATAAAACCTGTTGTGGTTGATGCATGGTCAGTAGTCCTTAATCACAGAGAGAATTTGAGAAGTCCACAGTCCCCTTTGAGATTTTACTGTACGACTGCTATTTCAGTGAGTTTTTTTTACCTACATTACAGTTTCGTAAATGTTAATCATTGTTTTTATTTTACCCTCTTAATGTGTGTGTTTGTAATTATAATGGGATATCTTTTGACAAATGTAGAGCAAATGTCTTTTATGGCGCGGGAAAAGCACGACGCAGATGGATAATGAATTTAACAAAAATATCGACATTGATTTGCGGCGTTTCAGTCATGTGAAGCTATTGGATATAGACATGGTATGTTTGTTAAAATTTTTAATTTGACAAGTCGTTATTTCTATGCGCTTTTAATTTTTTTTTTATGAAATGGCAGATGTTCATTCCTGTACTGATCGAGAAACATTATTATTTAATCGTGTTCGATCTCAAGACGCCATGTATGGAATTGTTGGATAATAATGCCGGCAGCTTGTTACAATTTGTGGCCTGAAACACTAGTAAGCTACTCATTTTATTGGTTTAAGAAAATATAATACTGATTGTAGTTGGTTACTTAAATTTGACTAGTTAAATTACTAGTAATTGCTCTTAATGATATGTGCACCATGACTTTGCGATATGGTATGTTTTTGTACAATGGAAGAGCATGGTGAACTTTCTCAAATCAAGAAAACACCCCAAGGCAGATTTGATGTTGGTTGTGAAGCCCGGAGTTGTGCTCTGCCCTTTGGAAAACCAAAGAAAACTTAGTCGATTCTGGTATCTATTGTACGAGACACATGGAAGTTTATGTAGACAGTTGCGGTGAGAGTAAATGGAAAGAAAAATTAGCCAGAGAAACAACGGCGAAGGTTAAAAGACATTAATATTTACGCACAATTGTCTGTTTTTATTTCAGGGGTTGATATTTAAAATAAAGTTTGGAAGATGACCTCTTATACTTATTGAATGATTTTTTCCTTACTCGCAGGCAGAAGATCAGCTCGAACGTCTGCACGCTAAATATTTGTTCAACATTAACATGAAAAGAACATGGTCATAATGAAGGTGAAGAAAGACTGCATTGCGTACTCGAGCAAGACTCTAGAAGAGGGACAAATTCACGGAAGATGAGTACGCTTTACATAAAAAAAGACTGGAAGATGCATTAAAAGATAACACTGAATAAATAGCAGATTGAAGAATGAACGGCTGTGCTGTCTTTTGAAAGTAGTGACTGATGAAGATTTTTTTTTACATGTTGACTGATGCAGTGGACTAATTCATGGTAGTGAAATGTTGCAGAAAATTGATTTTGAGTCTGTTGTGACTCACATTTGGTGGACAGTGAATGGTGACATTGTTTGAATGCCGAAGGATGACACTCGTATGCACAGCCTGAAGAAACAACAAAAAAGTTTCAATTTGCTGGAAGATGCACATAAAGATACCAGCCAATTAGTGCAGGCAGAAAAATTATTTTCATTTTTTTTTTTTGGAAATTGGTGACTGTTGTTGACAGACGAAAATGGTTCATATTTATTCAATTTGGTGCACTTGCAAAAAGTGTGACAGTGAAATGTTACAGAAATGTGACAGTGATAGTGTCAAATAAAATTTATTACTATTTGATACAGTTTGTGTAAAAGTGTGATGCTTGTACTCAGTGGAATGTTTAAAAGTTTATATATTATCTATGTAGCTTGGGGATTTAATGGACGGTGAATGTGTAAGTGTTCAAGTGATTATGGATGAAACTTCTATGGACAACGTGAAACTTATTAAAATGAGCACTATGATGATAAAAAAGTTTTACTGTAATGAAAATAATGTATGATAAATATCACAAACAATTGGGAAAAAATGAAAATCATGTTTTACTCATATGGGAAAAAAGCAGAAACTACCAACAAATAATTATTGTGTTAAAACAAATCAGGTCAAGTAAGCTTCCGTTCTGGGCAGTTCCGAATGTCATGGCGCACCATTTGTTTGCAGAAATTGCATTTACGCAACGGTTTTGAAGCTTGTTCAGTCATCTTCTCCTTGGTAGACTTCATACGTTTTCCACACCCTTTGTTCTGCGACTGTTTCGGTGTTTGAACTTCAATACTTGATGGCTTAGAGCAACCAATCAGCCTCTCGAACATGGCATGCTTTGACATTTGCGTTGTTTGAGCATCATGCTTTTTGTTGAACTCCTGTAACATGTCCAACAACTCACTGATGTATTCAATATTGCTCCCATGTGTTTTCATTGTCAAACTGAATTGCATGTATAGCATGTTCAGTTTGGCCTTTGCAGCATCCGCGGAATCTGTTCCTGCCAAATCATTGTACGATAGTGCGGCTGGTTTGTGCGCTGCATATTTCATCCACCTTCGCATAACAAAACATTCTGAGATTTCATTAACATCTTCAGCGTTCAATGCAAGCAAAATGTGTCGACACAAAATTCCTATTCGCTGGAAGTTCTTGCAATTACATTCTGCAAAGTCCGTGGTAGTATAGTGAACAACCTGTGTCGTAAGGTTCTGAGATTTGTAAAAATAAATAGATAAAATAATACTTCAAATATAATAAAACAAAGTATTCTGATCTTGTATAACACACGATTCGTTACCTCGAATACATTATGAGTCATCGACTTGTCTTTAATGGTGTAAAATTTGACATCATCTTTCTCTGACAAACTAGATACGTGACAGCTCACGCAAGCTTCGTATAACTCGATCTGGAAATCAAAAAAAATATTCCTTGTATATATCTCACCTGCATGCTTCTCAATAGCTAATGACGTCTTTAATGGTGGGTAAGTACTTTGTGACTCATGATCTAATCGGTCCTTTTTTTGGCGCTGTGATTCCATGGCAGACTCAAATGCGAGGAAGAAGTTAGTCAAATTCATCTCGGGATGAAGAAAGCATCCGAAAAATGAATTCTCACTTTCTGACCTGGAAGTAGTTCTCAGTAGGCCACCCATGTGTATATCTCTGAGAAAGCAGGTATCCAACTAGATCGCATATCGTACATATCCGACATCCATTTGTTTTGTTCTAGATCGTACTCATCTATGATTTTATTCCAACTTCTTTCGAATTCGCCAGGTTCAATATGCATATTCCAAACGATCCCATCCAATTTTTTCAAAAACACGCTGTCTCTACACAATGTCGTTCCGAGCTGTGAATGCAAAGCAAAAAAATTGTTGAACATGTTATATCTGTAAACATTTGAATAGGTCTGGCAGAACATCTTATCAGTAATTTCATGTCTGGCATTCACCATTACGCAACATTTCAGAAATTGATACATTTTTGTCATTATGCAACAATGTAAGTTCACTGTAAAAATGTCAGGATCAGTAATTTCATGGCTACCATTCACCTTTAAGCAACATTCACCATTACAGGTGCACATGTGATTATAAAAAATTATAAACCGTAAAATACAAATATAAGATACCTTATCCGTGAATTTTTTTGTTATGTGCCACATACATAGGTGATGAGTTGCGTCCGGAAAGACTCGTTTATCCGCTATTCGCATCGCCGGATCTTGATTAGTAACCCAAATGCGTGGTCCCCTGCCTAGGACTTTTCGAAATGATTCAAGCAGCCATTCATATGATTCTACATCCTCATTTGATAAAAGTGCAACGGCAACTGTAACACAAGCTTTGTGGTTGTCGACGCCGGTGAACGGCACAAACACCAAATTGTATCTTGCATAAAACGGGAACAACAATCAAAAATGGCTAAAAGAGAAACAAAAAATTTAAAGACATGTATGAAATAATTAAAATTTACACATACTCACTTGTTTGTGCGATATGTAGCATGAAAAGCAATGCAATCACCAAACGCATCAAAATTTATTCGAGCCAGCGCATCCGCCCATAAACGCCTACGCAAATCACCGTTTGAATCAACATGGTATTCAAAACAAAAATCAGGACAACAGAGTTGTTTGTTCTTCAGTCTTTCAAGCACGATCTGCACATCAGTGTCTAGGACTGCAAATGAGCCGAGCCGAACTGAGTATTGGCTTGTTCGAGCTCGGCTCGATTAGAAATATACCCAGCTCGAACTCGGCTCGTGCTCGACGAGCCTAAAAAAATTATGTTCGAACTCGGCTCGAGTATTTTTTTTAAAACTCGAGCTCGGCTCGAACTTAAACGAGCTGCTAGTTTACAAGCAAAGCTCAAGCTCGAACTTAAATGACCAGCTCGTTTACAAGCAAAGCTCGAGCTCGATTAAAAAACAATGGCCGCCTGAGCCATCACAACAACCACTCGCCACACCTCGTCACCGCCTTCATATAGCCAGATCCAGTCAAATCTTGACCAGATCTGCAGCTCTGAGCCGTTCCAGCCACCCGATGAACCTCTCACCAAACCCTATCTACCTATGTCGTCCAGCCACATGCCGCGTCGTTTGGTAGTCCGCCAGACCACAACATCCTCTGCGCGGAG
Source organism: Kalanchoe fedtschenkoi (assembly GCA_002312845.1). Classification (NCBI taxonomy): domain Eukaryota; kingdom Viridiplantae; phylum Streptophyta; class Magnoliopsida; order Saxifragales; family Crassulaceae; genus Kalanchoe; species Kalanchoe fedtschenkoi. The sequence continues at coordinate 448,505 of NQLW01000055.1, forward strand.
CTTCAGCTACCGGAATCGCCGCATCCACAAGAGTACGATATTTGATTAAACTAAGAAACCTTTGGAAATGTAATACTCCACTTTTTTCTAAGCAAAGAAAAAGAGAGGAGCTTTGTCAAAAACAAAAGCCACACAGAAACAAAAGATACTCTGCAATATGTTTCCTGAGCGGGTTGCGACTTGGGAGTGACCTAGCGGACTTCAAATCTTATCAAATCCAGTTCTCAAACGAGACTAAAAGTGGAGCATTTTGAGAAAAAAAAAGGGCATACATTATTACATTAAACAACACAAAGACAAATATGTTAATAAAATATTGATACAGTTGTAGAAGTGACCTAATGGAAGCAAGTTTGTCCCTCTCTTTTTCTCTTTTTGATTTTGTAACAATATTTTGTGTAGTTTCTGTACATGATGAGCATAGGTTAGGTAGATTATGAAGATGGAGTGTGGGATGAAGCCAGGGTTTGCCTCTTTTTTTTAATAATACAGCAGTAAGTAATTGGAGTAGGTTGGGTGGAGGTGTCAGAAGCATTCTAAGATGTTTATTAATTTTTTTAGGAGGAGGAATCCAAAAGGGGCCCTGAACTATCACCGCTTACCCAATTGCGGTCAGAACTACCATAATTTCTAAAAAGGGTGCAACGAAAAAAAAATTGGACTGATTTTTTAAATTAAAATGTATCATTACATTCCAAACCTAATATTATTATAAGACTTAAATTTTTGTGCAAAAATTATGTCATTTGATTATCAAAAGACGTCGTTTTCTTTATGTGCGCAAAATGATATAATTTATTTTGATAACCAAATGATGTAATTTTCGCAAACAAATTTAAGTCTTTATAATAATATTATGTTACAAATGTGATGGTAATTTTTATTTTAGAAAATCAATCCAATGTTTTTTTCATTGCACCCTTTTTGAAAATCGTGGTAGTTCTGACCGCAATTGGGTAAGCGGTGATAGTTCAGGGCCCCTTTTGGGTTTTATCCCTTTTTTTAGGCTTTGTTTGGTCAGATTTTAATTCAACTTAATCAAGCTCTTATCAAGCTCTTATCAAGCTCTAATCGAGCTCTTATCGAGCTTGTTCGTGAACATAAACGAGCCGAGCACCTCTTTGCTCATGTTCGGCTCGTTTATTAAACGAGCTTAAAATTGTTGTTCGTGTTCGGCTCGTTTATTAACGAACGAGCTTTGACCGAGTATTGACCGAGCTTGTTCGCGAGCAACTCGCGAGTACATCGGCTCGTTTACACCCCTATCAGTGTCGCCAACAAATTTTTTAAAATCCCTTTTGAAATTTTTAAAATCGACAGCCTGTGCGCCAACATTCGCATATCCTCCACAAAGCTCTTTCATAATTTTGTGTGATTTATGTGCGCCGATCCTCAAATTACCACAATCCATAATAAAATTCTGCTGCGCAGCACACAACGACCTATTTGACTTCAAGAATTGTTGAAAAATAGGGGGTGTGAGTTGATGATTATGCTCCTCTATAAAGTCTCGCACGATATACGTTAAATTTTGAACTTGTTCAAAAACCACTCGTGCTTTGCAACCCGATCGACCTGTAGATCTCCTTCTATAAGCAAGAGAACCATCATCATCAAATTTTTCAGAGAACTTTGATGTATGAAATCCCTCTTTGTTACAAAACACATATTGTATATATACCGAATCACCGTGCCTTGACTTACTAGATGTGGAAACCCTAATTTGAAAACCAGAACCACGCGCATATTCCCTATAAAAACCAATCCCGTCTTCTAAGCCATTGAAGAGCTTCCCACACGATGATTTACTGTTCGGATCACACTCGGGTATAACTATGTTAACATCACGAACAAGTGAGTGTTCAAGGTGAGTATCTGCTTGATCTTCCTCGCTCGACCCTGAATTAAAAAACATATCCAGTTTAATAATTCACTGCTGGTTTTAGAAAAAAAAACCCAAAACATATTATACATAAACATTCATAGCACATAGAACGCTCGCAACTGTGAGCGGGGCATTCACTGGTGAACAAATGATTCAAACAGAGAAAAAAACATGTTATCACATATACAGAAAACTGGTCTCTACAAGAAACAGAACAAAAATTTCTTGCATGCATAAAACCGTTTTTTATCAGACAACAACCCTCCATGAATTTAGGGTTTGGAGTCCAAACGATCGAACAATGATTCAGCGATGAATTGGGCAGAAATGCGGAGAAACGGAAATTCAGAACTAAAATTAATTGAAATCAGAAAACATATTATAAATAAAACATTCACAACACATAGCAATTGTGAGCAGGGCATTCACTGGTGACCATATGATTCCAAACAGAGAAAAAAATGGTATCACATATACACACAATTGGTCACTACGAGGAACAGAACAAAAAATTCTTGATCCACAAAACCGTTTTTTATCAGACAACAAACTCCTATGAATTTAGGGTTTGGACTTTGGAGTCGTCACGATCGAACAAAGATTTAGAGATGAATTGGACAGAAATGCGGAGAAACGGAAATTCAGAACTAAAATTAATTGAAAAAAAAACATACGGCAGTTCGGAGGTGAATCGATTAGACTGATCTCTCCGACGAAGGCTGCATATGGCAGGGAAGTTTTGGAATGAGCTGCTATCGGGTCGAACAAATCGTCATCGCAAGAGGGTGAAGAATTGAGATCGATGAATGCAGTGGGAGCATCCATTCGTGGATCCATGGCGGACGAAAAATTGACTGGAATCGACCATGGCTCCGGCGGTCTTATCGGTCGATGAGAGAGGAGTGATTAATTTTGTTTGAGTAATTTACAGTAGTATATTAAACTAATAAGATTGTACAATATTTAAGATAATGTTATTACTCATAAATGGAAACAAGAAATTAAAAACATCAATTACGTGTCGCGCTTTGATTGGTTAATAATTATCCACAATTTGTTTGCAACGTAAGCGTTCGCAACTGATTCAAATTCTATATATATATATATAGTTAGTGCATCACACATCTCATCTGTTGAAGTCTTATCATATGTTAGACTAATGTTGCTTTATGAGGTATTTTTATTTATTAATCATTTTTATTATTTTTTCCGCACTATATAATTATTATTTAATAAAAATGGATGGATATTGCAGATGTCGAGTTTCAAAAGCAAAAGATCCTTCTCTGAAGAATCAACCTTGACATAACCTTTTAATTGATATGCATTTTCATAATGAGATGGTTTATGGAATACATTTTGTGTTTGTTTATAGACTTCAATAACAGTGATATTTAGTGTAAGTTATGTCATTGTCACTAATGAAAATATTTTTTTCTGTACAGATTTAGAAGAAAATGGAACTACGAACGCCATCATATATATTGCGGTGAAGAATATCATTTTGAAGACATTTGAAAAATGTTATCAATCTTAATTATTTTAGCAATATTTGTATAATCAAATTGTATTGTTTTACTTTTTTTTAGTGTACTGTATAATTAGTCATTTTATTTTGATGGTAAGAATTTAAGTAAATTATCAAAAAATTTAAAATAAAACATGTTTATTTTTGTTGTTGAATTGTTCCTGATTTTGGTCTAAACCGATATGGAACTGACCAGAAAAATTTGGTCCAATATACTGTCTAGAAATATTTCAGATTTCGGTTCCAGTCCGTTCCAGTCTATTTTGGATCGGTGTACACTCCTACGTATAATTACCGCAATTCGTCGGAGGCGTCTAATGTTAGGGCATCCGTATGAATAAACATGAAAAGTAGGCTTGTGTCATGTCTTGTGGGATTTATATCATGTCACTTGGGTATTTCCATAAACAATTCTATTAATCATTAACTCACATTGAATTAACCTTTTATACAAACAAAATATTATATTCAATATTTGAATAGTTAATTTATATTATAGATGGTGCTTATAATTGAAAAGTGTCGTCTATAGTTTTTTTATAACATAACACGACGATGATAACTTTAAAACGCCGTTTAAAGTGTTAATGGAAATGCTTTAGAGCAATAGATCTCGTCTTCTTTCCATGATATGTTTCATACAGATGAAGAAATATCATGTCAAAACTATATAAATCATCCTTCAAATTGAGATGAAGCGTCATGTAAAGTTCATGTGGTCTGACACGAACCTCCTTCATAAACCTTCTTACTGTAACATGTGTTTTCCATTTTGTTATCCCAAGCGTCTTACCAGTAGTTATTGAATTGTGTGAAAGCTTAATTTTGGATTGTGTCATGCTAGTTATTTGGTTAGTATGATGTCCAAACATGTGACTCTTACACCCTATGTTTGATTTAGGAAAAATCAGAAAGAGAGAAAAATGAATTCCTCATAGGAAAGAAATATAAAACAGTCTTTAATTTAATACATTTTCTTCTAATTTGACTTCCCCCAAAGTTTTTGTTAACCAGACAAATAATTATTTCCAATTTTCCTTTATTTTCATATTTTCTTTAAACTAACGAATTTCTTTTCTTGTTCAATTAATCATTTTATTATAGTGAGATGGTTGTTGTGTTGTAAATTGTTTAACGTGATTCATTCTCTTAAATTTGATGTTCCATTGCATACTTAACGGATGTTTGAACTTACAAATACAGCGTTGGTAGTATTTGAGGTGAACTAGTTGTCGGATTTGTTATAATCTTAAATTTGAGCTTCAGTTACAGATTTTTAAGTTTGTTTATTCTCATACATCATGTGAATAGTTGGGTTTCCAGAAATGTTATCAGTGACATTTTTAGTAAGAGTAGTTTTTTGTCTCCTTATCCCATCATGTGAATACTCTGCAAGATTTGCAATTAGTTAACAACTGATATAGCAATTAATCATGGTAAATCAAGTCAGCATTTGAAGGTTAGAACTTAGAATTATATATCCCATCTGACTGGATTGGCATTTGTTTTTTTTTGTTTTTTTCTTTAATCTTTAATTGGTTGGGCAGGAGAACAAGCATTAGGCATTCAGTGGTGGTGGTGTATCTATGCTTTATCAGTTGACCTCGGCCTATAACTTACATCTTTCCACGTGCGTGACATGTTGGTTGGGTGGCCTCGTTTCAAGTCGATCTTTCAGCATTTCCCACTACTTTATGAAGGCTTGTTTATCAACCTCACTTTCTTTTGCGTTGACTCTTACTTAATGTTTTATAGGTTGGACAAACCATGTCGTTGGTCGCACCCTCCACATGGTCTGTTGAGCACAGTGGTATTATCAAAATTGATCCTTATATATAGTTGGGCTCACCCATTTACTGTCAATTAATTTTGAGGGTAGATCCGACCAATTTACATGGTCCGCACTCTTAAAACATGCCCGTGACGGTTAACTAAATCATCACGAGGTCCCACTTGTCGAGGTTAACAAAGGTCCTCGCAAGTGAGGGAGAGTGTTGAGCATAGCGATATTATCTCACATCGCCGATTGGAAGCTCAAGATTGATCGTCATATATAGTTGGGCTCACTCACTCATTGCCAATTAATTTTGAGTGTAGATCCGACTAACCTACTTGGTCACACCATAAATGATCGGCAACCTCATTGCACCATGTTGGAAAGCAGACCAACCAAGACGAATGCGGACTCGTCAGTTCCTGTACATGTAAACAACATTGACAGCTCAGTTCCGGACTCTGATTTCCAATTAACAACACATGATCTACGCATTGCAACAAATGATGGATGCTAGTTGGTGGTGCCACAACAGCACAGTATTCCAAGTGGGCAGTGGACATGTCAGTCAGATGGAAACTAAGTAGTTTCGATTTGATTCATGTGCCACGTATCCCTCAAACTTAAATGTCACACACCACATCTACACTCAATTACGACTACACACCACATAAGACCGAAACTGTCAAAGAAAACAACGACAACCTCAAATTCAATTCAAACTCGAATTAATGAAACAACAAGCAACCTCCCAGGAAAAACCCATTTTCACTCTTCACACTCCAACTCCTTCAATAAACAAAGGTATAAAATCAAAGAGGGATCTTGAACTATTACAATTTATTTAATTGCGATCCGAACTATTACCAATTTCAAATAGAGTATGAAAAATTGGACTGGTTTTTTAAAAATAAAATTTACCATTATGTACATAAACTAATACTATTTCAAGGCTTAGATTTGTGTGTGAAAATTACGTCATTTAATTATCAAAATAAATAATATCGTTTTGCGCACATAAAGAAAACGATTTCTTTTCATACTCAATCATCCATAATTCTCAACAAATTTAATAAGGATCGATTATATTTAAAAAATCAAACGAACTGATTTTAAGCATCATCCAAAATACGTTCAATCTTTTTTCCATCGCACTCTTTTGGAAATCGTGGTAATTCAGACTGTAATTGGATTAGCGGTGATAGTTCAAGGCCTCTTTCGAGTTTTTTCCCCATAAACAAAAACAGTAATACATTCTCGACTCTCACCTAAGACACAATATTTCCCCATCTCCAGTAGGGGTGTAACGATTCAGTTCAATTTTTTTAATAAAAAAATCAAATCGAAGCGTTGATAATCGGTTTGAGAAATTTGAAACCAAACCAAACCAAACCGCTAGTTTTAAAAAAATAAATCAAATCAAACCGGATGGTTCGATTCGGTTCGGTTAATTTTTTTTATGAACTTTATTGACTAATTTAATTACTAAATAAGAAAATTTCATATAAAATACTAATTTTGTTCGGTTTGGATCGGTTCGATTTCAAAAAATTAAAAATCAAACCAAACAATTAGTCATAGTTTTTTAAAATTTAAAACCGTAATCAAACCGAACTTCAATTCGATTTAATTCAATTCATCCATTTATCAATTTTATTTACACTCCTTCCTAATCTCCTGCCCGTTGCTCAGTCTCATTGTGGATCAGGCTGATCCAAATTAAACTCTGACAACCTCCCGCAGCTTGAAACTACTCAGTCTGATAGCAAAGTAAGATAGCAAAGCGAAGCAAGTAATCGATCACTCTCTTTCCCTGTCTCCCATATCAGTTAATAGTTGATAGCAGCATACACACACCGCGAAAGACGACAACAGCAACGACCGCTTTCTCAGTTTCTCTCCCTTCACGTGCTCATCATCACCTGATCATGTGACCCGGTCTTTCTATCTCTTGCTTCTGCGTGCGTGTGTGTGTGAAAAGAGCAGCATCAGCAGCGAAAAAAGTGAAACAAAAGAACAAATTTTTACGAGGCCTTTTTCGTCTACATTTTTTTTAATAAAAAAGTTGTGTGGGTGTGGACTGTGGAGTGTGGACTAGTGTGTGTTCGCCCAGATTGGACACTCACTTTAGGTAGTTTTTTTCGCTCTCCCAGGTGGGTCTGTCACCACTTGGATATTCTCACCATTTTCAACTCCTCTCCTGCTTTTCCTCTTCTTCTTCTTCTTCTTCTTCTGGGTATTGGGGCTTCAGTTGCTTAGGGGTTGATGGGGTTGCAGTCTGCAAGTTAGGATTTTGATTAGCGTTGGGTTTAAAATATATAAAAATAATTTATGGGGTGTATTCAGTCCAAGACATCTCACGTTCCTTCGCCTGATCAGGAGGCTCCTCAGAACCCTAAGCCAGATCCAGGTCTCACAAACCCCCACTGTGAATCACTATCTTTGTTCTTGAGCTATGTGATTTTGATTTGTTTTGATTTTAGGGGCTAATGGGGACGAAGCGGATCCGGGGCAGCAATCGGTGCCTGCTTTCAGGGAGTTTACTCTGGCGGACCTGCGGGCCGCAACCAACGGGTTCAGCGGCGAGCTGATTGTGTCGGAGAGCGGTGAGAAGGCCCCCAATGTCGTGTACAAGGGCAAGCTTAGGAGCAGCCAATTTGTGGCTGTCAAGCGCTTTTCCAAGCTGTCCTGGCCAGACGCACAGCAGTTTGTGGTAATGCCTTTTATCCTTAGCTTTTATTAAGTCTGATTCTTGTTTTAATCATCTTCTTTTGAAATGTTGGATAAAGTTGATCACATTTTGATCTCCGTTAGGAGCAGATTTTTGTTTCTGGAGAATGTTTTGAGGTGTTAGATGAGGTAGAGATTAGAGTTGTTTGGCTTTTCAGATGAAGTCAATTAGCATCTTTCTTGGCGGAAAGATGCAGATTCTGTCTTCATATTTTCTTGTTTAAAGTTAAAAGCTTCCTCACCTTCCACTCATTTTGTCATCCCTATTTGAGTTGGATATCCATTTAGAAGTTTAAAACTTTATTCAGCATCATTTATTCTATAAAACCAGTCGCTGTACTTTCGGTTGACATAGTAATGTAACTAGCTGAGTTGTAGGAGAATATCTTTCAGTACACTTTTCAAGAATGAATTTCTGAGCATTGATTTTGATCATCATACCCGATAAATGAGATTTTCATGACGTGCTGAAGATACTATTGGGCGATGGTATGCTTAATGAACGTCATGTAAGAGAGTTCAAACCAATGGGAGAAAGACGTTTCATTTTTTATTTTTGTGGTAACAGTGGTTGCCGTATTTGTTTGAACTGGATGCTTGTAGGCAGAGGCTGCTGGGGTTGGTAAAGTGCGTCATAAGAGACTGGTGAACTTGATTGGCTGTTGTGCGGAAGGAGATGAGCGCCTATTGGTGGCGGAATATATGCCTAATGATACCCTGTCAAAGCATCTATTTCATTGTATGTTACCACTGGTTGAAAACAGTATACTCTTGCGTGATATGTATGTTATCGCCTTCCTATCGTGTTGCTCACGTTCTGGAACTATGACTTTTCAGGGGATAAAGAACCACTGCCATGGGAAATGCGCGTGAGAGTTGCCTACTACATTGCTCAAGCCCTTGATCACTGCAATGCCGAAAATCATAAAATATATCATGACTTGAATGCATACAGAGTTTTGTTTGATGAGGTAAGACTTTTAATTTAGTCTAGTTTGTAAACAACCTGAAAGAAAACCAACTTGTTAAAGTTTAGCAGCCTGAGTGTTTCAAGTCTTCCAACGATCATGAAGAAAATTATTTCGCTCGGTCTTCATTAGGTAGTCAATATGCATAAAATTTGATAGCCCTGTTCTTGGAAGCGCTTCCAGTCTTTCTTCATTGAGTGGCATAACTTACTGTGATCTTTTATCAGGATGGTGATCCACGATTGTCTAGTTTTGGGCTCATGAAAAACAGCCGAGATGGAAAAAGTTATAGCACTAATTTGGCATATACACCCCCAGAATTTTTGCGAACTGGTAACGTCACAGTCTGTAGTGTCATCGAAGTGTAGTACTACATTATGCTGTTGATTTAGGGGTCACATGCTTATGTTACATGCTCGTTCAACATGTGGGTGTGAAAATTCTATTAAACTACAGAGGAAGGTGATCAGCTGTTATAGGCACAACCGACAAATGCGCGACTCATTCATTCAGTTCTTATTCCCCTTATGCGTTCTTTTATGCCACTATCGCAATTTTCGGGTCTAAAGTTCACATACAGTTCATTCGGTTCTGGATTGGCTTTGATATTTGAGCAGTGATTAATTGACTTGTTCTAGCTTATTAGTGAGGTCGTTTGTCGTAGTCTTATATTATCAGAGTGTAAGTACTTGGCTATTCTCCCAGCCTAAGGAAACTAAAGATATTATAAATTTATATTGTCCTTTTAATAGCACTTGAAGGGTATCGCCTTGGTTGAGTGTGCTTCAACATTTGTGTCCGTAAGCATTGAATCAAAATTTATCACTCAATGATCCTCATGTTTCTTTTATGATCACAAGCCTGTGTAACATTGTGATCGTTAGGCTCTGTTTGGTTTTTAGAAAATTTCAGGGAAAGGGAAATGAAATCCTCATGGATTCCATTTGATTTTACTCTTGTTTGGTTTGGAATGGAAAAATGAAAAAAAAAAGTGTCTAAACACTCTTTAATTCAACAAAATTTTCGTTCTAATTTTTCTTTCTCCCAAACATTCTCTGAATCAAACATATAATTTCTTCAACTTTCCCTCATAGTTCCTTTCACTGTGATTTTCCCTAAACCAAACACGGGCTTAATCTATTTGAATTACCACATTTTGCAGGTCGGGTCATTGCCGAGAGTGTGATATACAGCTATGGAACTGTTCTGCTAGATCTCCTGAGTGGGAAGCACATTCCACCAAGCCATGTAAGATGGTTCTTCAATCATGTTAATTATGTGCCAGCCAAGTTTCTGTATTTGTTTAGCTTATCACAGAAAGCCATTTCATCGGTTGGGTAGAAGCCTAAACACGTAGGCTGTGTTTGGTTTAGGGAAAACTTGAGGGAAAAGAATGTTTGTGGGAAAATGAGAAGAAAATTTTTTGGGGAAATGAGATGTAAAATGGGAAGGAAACTTTGTTTAAATTAAAGAATGGTTTACTGTTCTCCCACAATTTTCCACCCCTAACCAAACAAGAGAAAATAAGATGGATTCCATGGAAAATTCATTTTCCTTCTCATTTACCTTACCTCCTAATTTTCCTTAAACCAAACACAGCCATAGTGAAGTTATTAGGGGCCTTCGGGCCGGATATGTATTGATCTAAGTTGTTGCTATCATTGTGAGTGCATATTGCTTGGGTTTTGGCCCTTAGTTGTGGCCTGATGGACAAACTAACTTGTGTACTTCTCGTAGCCGTCATGTAGTCATTAGTTTGTAGCTAGCTGAACTATTGATGGAATTGTGTTTGTAATCTTACATTATGTTTGTTTTTATTTATTGTTTTGATATCTGGATCCATCTGTTACCAGTTGATTTGTGTGAATGAACAACCTCGTTTGAATATACTTTGAGCAATGTTGATCCATTGTTTTCACTGGTGGTATTTTCTTGATTCGTATGCTCAGTTTTATGTGTCTATATTCTGAGGCACTAACGTTATCCTCATGTTTATGTTTTATCCACAGGCATTGGATATGATCAGGGGAAAGAATGTTCTTTTGCTGATGGATTCATCCCTAGAAGGACATTATGCTGATGAAGACGCAACGCAACTTGTTGAAGTTGCATCCAAGTGTCTTGAGTACGAGGCTAGAGATCGACCTGATATCAAATTTCTACTTTCAGCCGTTGCACCTCTTCAGAAGCAGAAAGAGGTGAGCAGTGATGATATGAGGTTTGAGCTGTTGCATTGCATCTCTTCGTAGGAAGACATCAGATGTATAATATTATAGACGATTTGTGTGTTTGCTAATCAGAATCTTTCCAGGTCGCTTCACATGTTCTGATGGGCTTGACTAAGACTCCTGTGGTACTGCCAGTGATGCTATCTCCACTGGGGAAGGCATGTGCGAAGATGGACTTAACAGCGATTCATGACATCTTACTGAAAACTGGCTACAAGGATGAGGAGGGTGCTGAGAATGAGGTGATTTGAACTCTATAGAGTAAAGTTGTGAAATAAGAGAGAAATCTGGAAAATGACATCTCCATGGATTTCTAAGTAAATTTTGTTTGATTACAGGATGGTGGTACTGAAAATTTTCAAATCTTATTTCTTTATGCAGCTATCTTTCCAAGAGTGGACTCAGCAAGTGCAAGATATGCTGAATACAAAAAAGTTCGGTGATATTGCCTTCAGGGACAAGGATTTCAAAAATGCCGTCGAGTGTTATTCCAAGGTATAACGACTTTCCATACTACTTGATCGTCACTTATGCATGCATGCCCAATATTATCATTACTGGATGGTGAGCTAGTAAAGGATTTCCCTTGAATGTTGGATCTCTCTCATTTCTACTATTCTATTTTGTGATCATTATCTGTGTCAAGAATTCATAGGGATTCGAACTAGTAATGGTGTTGAGTATGCAAATTGCAGTTGGTGTCGATGATGTCAGTTCCTTCAGCTACAATATTCGTTAGACGTGCTCTGGCCTACCTGATGCTGGATCAACCAGAGCTGGCCCTGCGCGACGCAATGCAAGCTCAAGTCTGCTTGCCGGATTGGCCAACAGCATTCTACATGCAGGCCCTGGCCTTGTCAAAGCTTGGAATGGAAACTGATGCCCAGGACATGCTAAATGACGGCGCTACATTCGAAGCCAAGAGACAGAACAGTTGGCGAGGCTGAAAGCTGAATGTCTCCTCTCCCCTTTCTTGGATGCTTAGAGCCGCCGTGTCCATTCATCATCAGAATCTTTGTACATCACAGCTGAGGGGGTATAGGGTTGAAGGCCCCAAATTCAGAATAGCCAAGTGATATCTCCCTAGTTGCTCAAGGAGCTTTTGAAATGTGTAAAAAAGGGTAAGTGCAAAAGGTAGTGCTGCTTATGTCTATCAAGCTGGCATTGACATCTATGGGGATCCTGATTTCATCTTTTCTTGTAGAACTGGTTTGATGTATAATATTCCAGTTTGCATTATGCTTCTTAATAGTTTAAAAACACAACGAATTGCAGACTGTGATAGGCACCCACCACGACAAGTCTTAAAATCCGCAAATTCTTGGGTGTTCTGGGAGTTGCTGTTCTTGTTTGCAACGTCGTTTTGATTTTGATAAAAATGACTTCGTTTTATGTGTTATACATTAAACACACCGTGCTCGGCCAAAACAACTGATGAATATATAAGCACAACTGATAAATATTCACCAGTTGATCTGCTATATTCATCCGATGATTTGTGTTTCTGTATTTGTAGAAAACAACAACCGGTGAATATATAAACACAACTGATGAATATTCACCGGTTGACCAAAACAACTGATAAATATATAAGCACAATAGATGAATATTCACCTATTGATCTATGAGTTGTGTTTTTATATTTATAAAAAATAACAATTTCTACGAGGGAAGAGAAAGAGTCCATACGCAGGAGAGAGACAGAAACAATATTATTAAATCTCTCATGCACGATTAATTGAGCCGAACAAAAATGTCCGGCCAATTAATAAGTCTGTTTTTTTTAATTACAAGCACTTTTCAAGTTACATTACTAAAGTGACCTTATGTCTGAAAAAACCATATGAATAGTTGAAGACATTGCTGTCGAGGGTATCTTGGACTGCATGCTATTGGTCTGCGTCCTGTTGTCACTGTGTGTAGCTGCTGGCTTGTTAGTCCAGCCGTTGTCTGTGGATGAGGCTGCTAAGTCCATCACCGTCTCCTCAATTCCTTGCAACTTCCGCACTTCTTGCCTTACTTGCTGATGAGGCCCTGTCCGTCCAGATGGAGTGGCTGCACTCATACTCGGCCAGAAGCTCAAACACTCCATTTTGTTAACGTGAATGGTTAAAGAGGATGACTGGTGTGCGACTAATGAGCCGTCTTTGATGGGGCTGATGTCTTGTTTTACATTTTTACCTACAAATGTCGCACACAGCGAGAGAGTGCGCAGCCGTAGACAAAGATCTGTTATCATAGGTGTGGTCTGTTGGTAAATTGAGTGACGCTTGAATTCTGACAATTCTCATTATTAGAATTTGATTTCTGATGATGATTGAGTGTGTGCATTGTTCGATTTCTAATATTGATTGGATGTATGCGTTGTAATTTACATTTAATAAAAAATTAGAAAAAACAGCAATAGACGGTGGATGATTGAGCAATGTAACGCATTGAGTGCTTCCCCGTAAAGAGGTGTACTACTAGTTGAAAATTTAATGTTGCGGAGGTGTAACGATTCAATTTGTTTAGATTTTTCAAATAAAAATTCAAATTGAATTGTTTATAATTAATTTGAAAATTTTAATACCGCATCAAATTATTAGTTTTAAAATCCGAACGGAATTAAATCATATGGTTTGATTCAGTTCTATTTAATTAATCATGAAATTATACTTTTTTGTTTATTAAATATGAGACTTATTATATAAATAATAATTTAGAAGTCCAAATTTTAATTGTATATATAGTTAAAATTATATATAATCTAACATACAATGACATGATTTGGTTTGATTGATGCTATTCGAAAAAAAATTAAAAATTGAATGAAATAATTAAACATCCATTTTAAAAAATTGAAATGGTAGCCAAATCAATCACATCAAACCAAACATATTAGTTCGGTTTGGTTTTATTTAATTCATACATTACCAAGTTTTTCATATGTCAAAATAAAATTTTTCTTTGTTTGTCCGCAGATGGGTAGTTGAGCCAATTGAAAACCCGATTTACAAGATTTAGAATTGCATTGGCCGGACATAAATCTCATTGAATAAACTGAAGCCTAGAAAAAAACAAAGAGGACATTCTATGATTAATTTATTTTTCATAGCTTCTGATGTTAAATTTTCATACAAATATCAAAATGGGAGTGGCTACTGCGGAAGAATAATCATCTGACACCTGGACCAAACATCATGAGCATGGGCACGCACTTTCTCCTCATCTACATGTGACATGATCTCCGGGATGGACAGAACATACGTGATGAAATGTTTGTCGCAATCTTCTCCCATATTCAAAAGTTCGCCGCAACATTTCTCCGGCAGGGCCTGATTCCTGAATGCTGCCACGAGGAGTTGCTCGAGGCAGGCCCTGGTCGCGTTCAAAATACACTTCTCCAAAAAAGTTTCTTCTTGTGGAGAGATGGCCGGAAAATGAAGAACCGGTGAGGGCCCTTCTCCCGGTGATGACGCTTCCGATTCAGGCGACGCAGCTACGACACAGCTCACTCCCATTAAGCAGATCAAAATGAAAGTGAAGCAGTCAGTTTTCCACATGATTTCTTGGCTGCAACAATCAGCACCAGAACATGAGAAGTTTCTTTATTTTGATGATTTTAGAAATTACAGACCATTCTTTTTAAATATGAACCTGAATGTAACTTCTCTACTTTCGTTACTGGTTGTTGCATTTATGTGAGCTGAAAAAATGCATTTATATAGAAAGGTTCTGTTTGGTTTTGGCAAGGTGGGAGGAAAAATAAAATGAAAATATATGTTCAATTTATAAAAACATAGGTGGAAAGAAAACTATATAAAAATTAGAAGAAAAAATAAGTGGGAAAAAATTTAAAATGGGTCATGAACTACCACCGCTTACTTAATTACGGTCTGAAATACCACTATTTTAAAAAAAGGTGCGATGAAAAAAATGGACTGATTTCGGATAATGGTTAAGATCAGTTTGTTTATTTATTCAAATATAATTGATCTTATTAAATTTGTTGATGATTATGGATGATTAAGTATGAAAAGACGTCGTTTTGTTTATGTGCGCAAAATGATATTATTTAATTTGATAAGCAAACAACGTAAATTTCACACACGAATCTAAGTCTTGTAATAATATTAGTTTAAAAGTGTAACGACAAATTTTATTTTAGAAAATCAGTCCAATTTTTTTTTCATTGCACCATTTTAAAAAAATTGTGATAGTTCAAATCGCAATTGAATACGTGATGATAGTTTAGTTTGATTTTCCTCCCAAATAAGTTAACTAATGCGTGTTTTGATATTTTTCTTGTGAGTTTCAACCCTTGATCAAATATGAAAAAAATAAAATAGATTCTGAAAAATCATTTTCATCTCATTTTTTTCTTTCTGTAACATTTTTCTTAAACCAAACATAACCTTAATGTCTCAAATTAATTAAACAAAATCAGCGTTCTAAAAGACATGATAGGCTTTAGTCGAACAGATGCGGTAGATCAATTAGTGGTCATAGTTTCAACAAAAATATAAATTTTCTAAAATATATATTTTGAAATGATTTTAAATATAATATTACTATATATAACTGCAAGTAACTATCCAACTAATATATCTATCCAATTAATGATTTGAAACTATGTTTAATGCAAAATACCATCTAATATTTTTTAGAACTTTGAACAAAACTGACCATGTCCCTAGCAGCTCATCAATTCGTATTCACTTTCGAACGATACAGCTGCAAGCAAGTCAATGTATTTCATGAGCCACGTGAATTGAACATACACATTTTAACCACTCGTACCAAAGTAAATGAGCAGAGTCAACATAATTTTAAAATTCATTAAATAAACTAGACGATGAGATACTTGTTTCATTTATTTCCATGAACAATTCGTTTATGAGTTCATTTAAAAACTCATTTATATCTCATGTAGGAATGTTTGTGAACTTGATTAGAGATATTACTTATACAAAACTATACAATTATTGGTTAAGGAATTTCATTCTTAATCAAGTGTTTAGCGTATATATTAATCTAAATGCTCGAATAAAGTTGAGATCGACTCGAACTCATTGAAATTAAATGAGTTGAGCTCCCGCATGTATTTTTAAAGTTGGTCTAAAATTTGCTAGCTTGAGCTCATAAATTTTTTAACAAAAAATTTGAACAATTCAGTACCCAGATCGACTCATTTGCACCCTTCGTCCCCCCTTATACATTCCAATCTTCATTTCTCCAACATCATTTGCTATCCACAACTCATCTTAATCACCCAAGTTCTAAACTTTCCCACCATTATATCCACATTCTCCTTCACATCATGAAACAATCTGGGTCAGCAACAACACATTCACATTTTTACTGAATGATCACACAATCTTATTATCTAGATGCAACACATTCTTCCACCACTTGGAAAGCAAAATAATTGTCCTGGGGTTTTGGTTGAGAGAGCGACGAATGATGAAGTATAAGCGGTCGGATCGTAAATACAAAACGAGGAGGGGGCGATCTTGACATGTAGGTAATACAGCTGATGATCCAAAGCCACGAGAGGAAGGGGATCAAATCATAAAACCAAATATTAAAATTAGATTCAAAATAAAAATATATTTATGAGGATTCAAACTTTTGTCACACGTTATCTAACCGTACCTCTTTGTCATCAGTTCCAACATGTAATCTATTGTGTACAATCAAATAATTATGTCGTTATAAAAAAATCTGATAAAAATTATATTAAAAAAAAAACTAAGTAACTAAGATTTTATATATTTTTTCTACAACTCGTTGAAGGACTATTTGAATGATTGTTCAACTCGCTTGGAGCAAAGATTTTACTCGAAATAGAAAGCGTTCCATGAGTTTCTTTTTGACACAAACATTCTGGACTATATTAGCTTTCTTGAACCCCTTAAGAAAGCAAAATGACAAGAATATTCAGTCTTTATTTTACAAGAAAAGTTATATTATTTTTTGGGGAAAATACAAAAAAGGATGCGTACTACCTCAATTTGCAAATTTAAGGGCATTATTATTCTTAATTTGCAATTCATATATAGATGTCTTTCATTTTGAACCATGTGTGTAATAACATTATTTTCAACTAGCTCAAATATACTTTTAATATTTTCAAATACGCCCCTATCTTAATTATATTTGATCCACCAATTCTGTCCCACTAATTTTTGAAAATATTATTATCACACTTCATATGGTTACAATAAATGTATAATTGACACACATACATCGATAACACTTCGTGTTGAATTCAATGTATTACAGAACAGTGAGACTTTTTACGAACATATCACCCAAAAGATGACTCACAAATCACAAAAAGAAGTAGTTTGAAGATGCCACAAAAGTGCATTTAACACATAATAACAATTTGAGTTCTCCCTACTGTTGTGGCTGGAATGATGATGAAGATCCCAAAATGTCACACTTAGTGGAAGAAGCTAAATTATGAGAGGAAGACAATGTTTGTGTGAACGTACAACCTCCTCTTCTCGTGTATATGACAGGACCTGCAGACTGTGGTGGAATGTATGGCATAACACCATCTGAATTTATATAAGAATGTTGCCATCCACTTGAAGACAATATTCTCATTGAAATATGTAAACCGTCTTTCATCCTGTTCATCACAATCACTATCACTTGGCAGAAAATCAGACTCTTCTTTGCCATCCTCTTCATTTAGACATTTATCCGATTCATGGACTTGTATCATGCTCAAATTATCATCAACATTTTGAAGACATCAACGGTCTTTTCAACTTTTTTCTAGAATAAATCATCACCATCCTCTTTTATACAACATCACCGAAATCACTCAAACTCTCACTGTCATCGGACTGGGAATCTTCACAATACTTAGATTCTGCACTTGCCTCTTGATACTTTGTAAATTTACTGGCATCTGGCTCAACATCATTTACTTTTCTTTTCCATCTTAACACCAACATCTGCATTTGTGTACAGTAAAATTAGGACACTGAAGTTGAATATCAAAATTTCATAAAAAAACAAAACACACCTACAAGTAACCCAAAGAACTAACCTAATCGACAAATTATCTCATTCATTTACTTTCAATATGCTGTCTAAAAATAATAGTTGCAAAAATCATGCAACATGAAAACTACAATAGCGCAGAAACCTTATAAAATAAAATGATTTATCGCCATCAACTACTAATTCACCCTCGTGAAAGGGCTCTTCGATCCTAAATCCCCAAAATTGAAATAACATAACGTACCTTTAGAGATTTCAGAAACCTTATGCTCCTCATAACTACAGAAGAAGGTAGAAGAAATGATCGATGATGATGGAAGAAGACAAAAGAAGATGATCACGACGGAAAAATAAACGATCCTCGACGGAAGAAGATGAAATGAAATAACATTAGGGCTTTTTTAATCTTGATCTGTTATTTTGTTTTATTGATACAAGAATATGTTTGAAAATACTAAAAGTATATTTGTGTTAATTAAAAATAGAATTATTACATATGTGGGCCAAAATAAGAAATACATTCGAATTGCAAATTAAGAATAATAATGTTCTTAAATTTATAAATGACGAAAGTATGCACCCTCTTTCCATACCTTTTTCTTATTAAAAAAACAATTTTGGTGATATGACACGTTACTTTTATTTTGGAGCTTAGAGCAGAATCAAAAATGAGAGATTTTCCGGCCATATTAGTACAAGCAACAAATGAGCACTACAATTGTAGTAAATTTGTGGAGAGTTTTTTTTTTTTTTTAGAAAAAGCTTGTTTTACATTGCAGCTAAATTAATTATATATTAATTTCGTTAGAAGTCTCAGAAAAGTGGTCCTAAAGCGGCACAATATTTGCGACAAACTTGGAGGACTTTGGGCTAAATTTTGTGTTGCATTAATATTGAATCAATTATTTATTATCTTGTCGAAAGCTCCCCGAAAAGTGACAACAAAAGTATTTATGATTTTTCTTTCTATATAATATTGTACGTCATAAGGTGTATGTGACTAAAATAACTTTTTTTTTATTGTTCAATCAAAGATGAAGAAAACCATTGGAAAATGGTACATGTATAGCTGATAAGAACATGCCGTAACTTTCTACAAATTATTATTCTATGCAATGCAATGTCATCACAAAGTGGCCGGGAAATGAAGTCTTTCAAAAAAAGGCCGCAAAAAAAGGCTGGGAAATTATTATTCTATGCAATGTCATCATTTAGGATTTGGAAAGGAAGGTATGAGAGTTGGGCTTGGAGTAATGTGGAGAGGGGAAGGTGGATAGAGGAGTTGAAGCATGTTTGAGGTTTGAGAATTGGTTCATGAAGTTTGAATAAAATGAAAAATTGGAGGATAAAGAAGATAGATTCTACAAATAAATTTAATAAAAAATTGAACAACATCATCCTAACAAATAGGATTTTTTTTCCTTTTCAAATTACACTTTTCTATCATGTTTATCAAAATTAGTACGTACTCGTCGATTCGACGGCGTGGAAAGGATAGCGACGGTTGGATGGGGAGAGGAGTGTGGGGGGGGGTGACTGAACTTGTTGGGGGAGTGTGATTGGAGGTGTGGTGAGGTGGACAGGAGAGATGGGTCACATGACCGGCACGTGACCGAGTACGTATGACATCCACAATCCTATTTTGTTATTATATCAGATACTCTCTCTTAATATGTTATTCAATCTACATACTACTTTTGCAGATAACAACAACGAATTAGGTATCCAAATCACTAATAGCAACAATAATTTATGCTTATATGCGTAAAGTTGATGGCGGGCGCGATAATGTGGCAATGCGCGTTTAGCAATGGCAAAAATCATAACAAGATTAGTTGACTAATATCGCTATAATTAAAATAATCAAAGAATACATAAAGTTGATGTTGGCATTAATGCAATTAAATAATATTCTGTTAGATTTTTGCTGACGCTAAAAAGCTTTTCGAAGATTAGAAAATACGTTGATAGCATCAGAGAAAATCTTACGGAATATTTTTGATGTGGGTTGATGCTACCAACAATTTTCCATATTCTGTGTATATAAAATCAAATTCATACTTTGTTAAAATTTACATGATGGTAATTATGACTCCCTTAATAAAGAATAGTTATTACTAATTGTGATTTTGGTTAACATTATTGCTGGTGTTAATATTGAAATGTCTGATTTGATTTGACTAGCCACGTATATGTGTAAAACTCTGCAAATTCTTACATGCTTCGTGAGCATCTATTCTTGTTTGCGACGTTGTTTTGATTTCGATGAAAACGATGTCGTTTTACGTGTTACACATCCGTGCTCGGCCCAAACTACCGACGAACATATAAGCACAGTTGATGAATATAACAACACAACTGGTGAATATAGAAGCAGAACTGATGAATATTCACCAGTTGTGCTATTATATTCATCAGTTGTGCTTATATATCCACCAATTTTGTATATTCATCAGTCATGCTTCTATATTCACCAATTTTGTATATTCACCAGTTGTGCTTCTATATTCACCAGTTTGGTATATTCATCAGTTGTGCTTCTATATTCACCAGTTTTGTATATTCATCAGTTGTGCTTCTATATTCACTAGTTGTGCTTCTAAATTCACCGGTTTTGTATATTCATCAATTGTGCTTCTATATTCACCAGTTTTGTATATTCATCAGTTGTGCTTTTATATTCATCAGTTGTGCTTCTATATTCACCAATTGTGTTTCTATATTCACCAGTTTTATATATTCACCAGTTGTGCTTCTATATTCACCAGTTTTGTATATTCATCAGTTGTGCTACTATATTCACCAATTGTGCTTCTATATTCACGAGTTTTATTTATTCATCAGTTGTGCTTCTATATTCATCAGTTGTGCTTCTATATTCACCAGTTGTGCTTCTATATTCACCAGTTGTGCTGTTATATTCACCAGTTGTGCTTACATTTTCATCGGTTGTTTAGGCCGAGTGCGTGTTTTAATGTTTAAAATGTAAAATAATGTCATTTTCATCAAAATCAAAACGACGTCGCAAATGGGAGTTGGTGCTCTCAGAGCACGAAAGAGTGATCGGTAAAAGTCGTTGATGCTATTGGCGTCTGGGATACCATATTTCCCTACTGTTGGTAGTGAAATAACAAACCAAAAGGAGAATATTTTTTCTAGAATGTGATAAAAAAGTATAATATTAAAAACAAAAATCAATATATAGCTAATCCGAAACAAGTACAAAACATATTAATAAATACTCCCCCGTTCCTGATGTACATGTCGTTTAATATTAAATTGAGTAGATTGAGATGATATTTAATGTTATCGGTTGAACTAATTTAAAAGTTAAAGGTTTAATGTATATTTTTAAAATTTTGTGTAAAAGGCAGAAGTGATGGATTATTACTGGTGTCGAATTGCTTTTTTTATTAGTTATGATAATGAAATCATCAATGTTTGATTTTTCAAGATAGTTGTAGATATTTAATACGTATTAAAAATACTAAATGACAAGTAAAAGTGAAAAAAAAATAATTCAGTTAAGTGACAAGTAAAAAAAGATAAAAAGAGTATATTGTAACTCAATCACTCTTGGGTGCACCGAAAGCACGTACTATTGCTAACGACATCATCGTTTTGTTATACAAATCAAGTGATGCATATATATATTCATCTGTTGCAAATATCAATCATCTGATGAACATAATTGCACAACTGATGAATATATAAGCACAACAGATAAATATAAAAGCACAAATTATCTAATGAATATAGCAGGTCAACTGATAAATATAGCAACACAACTTATGAATATATAAATCATCTGATGAATATATAAGTACAACTGATGAATATATAAACAAATTTATGATTATAAAATACAATTGATGAATATTTCAGTTCATCTGATGAATATTTAACAGCTACTACTCCTAATATAGTTAGAGAAGCGGAATATATTCGTTTAACGGTGTATACGCTATATGAAATAAATCATCTGATGA
This sequence comes from Kalanchoe fedtschenkoi, assembly GCA_002312845.1. Taxonomy (NCBI): domain Eukaryota; kingdom Viridiplantae; phylum Streptophyta; class Magnoliopsida; order Saxifragales; family Crassulaceae; genus Kalanchoe; species Kalanchoe fedtschenkoi. The sequence continues at coordinate 470,609 of NQLW01000055.1, forward strand.
AGATAGCAGATCAACCGATGAATATAGTGGCACAACTGATGAATATAGAAGCACAAATTATCTGATGAATACAACAAGTCAATTGATGAATATATAAATCATCTGATGAATATAGCAGATCAACTGATGAATATAACAGATCAACTGATGAACATTCAACATATTCATCAGTTGTGCTTATATATTCATCGGTTGTTTTTGACCAAACACAATATAAAAAGTGTATTTAATGTGTAATCAAAATTAAAATTACATCTAACCAAGAGCACCTATTCGTGAAGGGTCCAAGAATTTGCGATCGTAACTCACTCCGTTTTGAAATGCACTAGTATGCGACACTATGAATGATAGTAAGTGCAGTTCAAAACTAATATCATGATACTACTATCCGGGTTAAGTTTTAGAGTATCTTTGTGTCCAAACATAAGTGTAATCCAACAGAATTCGTCCATCTTCATCTTCCTCACCGCGACGATCCCTGATCTCACAACTCCATGGTCGTCCTCGCCGACGTCAGCGCGCTCAACCACTTCCCTCTCTCCACCAGCGACCTCATCCAACTCCGCCTAATCACCCTTCCGTATCTGAAGTCAATGTCCGACAAACCGCAGCTGCTGCGGCACCTGACGCCGCAAGAATGGGAAACTCTGATTGACGAGCGGCGGCCAGCGGAGGAAAAGATGGACATCCCAGATATCAGCTCTCAGCCTGATCGATCTCGCTCTTTCCGCGATGATGAAGCGCGAGTTTCATCCGCCGGTAAAGCTGCACATAATCGTGTTTATGGAGGAGTATTTCGCGGAGCTGTTGATATCGTTGGATATGAAGGACGTGGATGATCAATAGCCGGTTTCGTTGAACAAACTGGTTGAAGCGTCGCGTGCTGTGTTGCAAGCTCCGGTGGATGGTGTTTCGATGACATTCTCCCTCAAGCAGCAAATGCTGACTTCAGTATCTTCCGTTTTGATAAGCTGTGGTGAGTGTAAAGGCTATTTGACGTTGGTTGAGAGTTTGGTGGAGTTGTTGTTGACTGTTATCAATAGGCCAAATTTTGGTTCGGGTAGGCAGACTAGGGCTTTGGGCTGTGAGTGTTTGAGGGAGTTGGAGAGAGCAAATCCTTGGGTTGCTCTCTGAAATTGCTGGCCATTTGTGGAGCATGTGTCAGAGTGAGAGACTCATGCTGCATAATCTTATTTGCTGCTTTTTGAAATGGTTATACATAATGTCGTTGTTGGAAAGTTGAGTGTATCCATTATGAGCTCGTCTGTTCATTTGATTCCGTTTAATGTTCCGAGTTGGATGATTGAGGAAGAAATTGGGGTGGGTGGGAAGAGGGAGATTTCAGTTACTGGGTTTAAGGAGTTGAGGCGAGCGATGGCATTTTTGCTCCAGGCTCCACATATTCTTACTCCTAGTGGGATGGTGGAGTTTATGACGAGGATTATGCCAATTGCTTTGTCCTTGGATTTGCAGCTCTCAATGTTGAAAGTGCAGTTTGTTGGTATGATGTGCTCGTTTGATCCAATGTTTTGTCAAATGGTTTTGATGATGTACATGCAAGCTCCTGATTCGTTTGACAGTCAAGAGGGTGAGGTTATTAATCGCCTAGTTCTAGTATCAAAGGCTGGTAATCATTATTTGTTTTTCCGTTTGCTTGCACTCCATTGGCTGCTGGGTCTTACAGGGTTAGGATCTATCAATTTTTTGGGAAATAAGAAAGCCGCTCTTCAATTGGGTCTGAAAGTCTGCCCAGGTGTATTCGACCCGCTTGCACTAAAAGCATTAAAACTGGACCTACTTGCGCTGTGTTCTGGAAGACTAAGCCTCTTGAATTCAGAGCAGAATGAACCTATGGGATCAGCAGATGATGGCCTGGTAGCAGATTCTGAGTCACTTTTGGTAAAGCTATTCAAGGATGGCTTGCTGTCTGTATCAGCTTTCAAATGGCTACCTCCTCGGAGCTCAGAGACTGCAGTAGCATTCCTGTAGCTTTCATAAGATTATGTTAGGAGCATCCTTTCATTCTGAAGCGGATTCCTCTTCTTCCAAAAGTATATTGGAGTCTAAAATTTTCCATGGTCTGCAGGTACATGTTATATATCTTCATTTTTACATTATTTTCTCTGTGGCATTTGATAGAGTTGATTGTATTTAAAGTTGAGGCATGACAAAGAATATTAATGGCATGCTAAGTTGAGTTTGTTGCATCAACAGACTAATTGTTCGAGCATTTTACATTTGGTAGGTTAACAAAAAATGTTATTAAAGGTAGCAACGATTCAATTTTTTGGAGGTGCCAAATCTACTTGCTCTGATGTCCACATACGTTACTGACCATGCATCTGGATTAATCAGGTCTCTATAAGTCACAGCTAATAGCTAATTTTTAATCTCCTTGTAGATGATGCTAATAGATCTGACCCTGGAATTCCGGAAATTGGTTCCTGTTGTGCTTGCATTTGTGGATCGCTTGCTACGCTGCCATAAGCATCGGTTACAAGGAAAGCGGCTCTTGCAGATGTTTGACAAGCTTTTGCTTCCACGGTTGAAGGTTGATAACAAACTAGTTTCTTACTTCCCAATTTTCGGTAGCATTGCAGAGACAGATGCAGCCCCCCCTCGCGGATTGTTGGAGCTTCTCTTGAAATTTATAATTCCAAATATAAAGAAGCATGGTCCAGGGACGGTGTTAAGGTCTTGGTCTCAGGGAAGCAAAGTTCTTGGCATTTGCCGAACATTGTTGATGCACCACCACAGCTCGAGATTGTTTGCTAGATTAAGCCGCCTTCTCGCTTTCACTTGCCTTTATTTCCCCAATCTGGAAGTATGTGATAATGCAAGGTAATTCAAGAGAATTGCTTCTTTCATGTTTCAGTTATAAACCTTTATGGTGAAAAAAATGTTCTCTGCTTGAGCCATTATTTTCTCTTACGTTTCTATTCACTCTTAGTGTAGGATTTACTTGCGAATGCTGGTTTGCATACCTGGTAAAAAGCTCAGATTTATTCTGAATTTCGGAGAGCAGCTTACTGAGATTTCTCCATCCTCTCATTTTGTGCAATCTCCACGAGTTTCTCATGATCCTAGGAAGTCGAGGAGCATCTCATCCTATATTCACCTTGAACGGTTGGTTCCACTTCTTGTTACACAATCCTGGTCACTGTCATTACTAGGTTTGAGTGGTTTGGGTGGAAAACCTGAGGATCTCGAGGTCATAGGAGACTCTCAACCCCTTGTCGATGACATAGAACCTGATCATGAAAATATGCATTTGATCACTGAAAGTGGCGAAAGTGATCATCCCTTACAGCCACTGCTGGTTATGGACTCCAAAATCGCAGAGGTCTTGACGACATTGAGAAAACATTTTTCTTGTATCCCTGATTTTAGAAACATGGCAGGGCTAAAAATTACTGTGAAATGTACTTTTAGATTTCAAGCCGAGCCCTTTAGTCGGGTATGGGGTCTGAACTCATCTTCAACTGAGTTGGAGGGAGCTGATGCAGTTCCTGCCTTATATGCTGCCGTGCTAAGATTTTCATCTTCTGCGCCATATGGATCTATTCCACCACGTCGAATACCGTTTCTTGTCGGGTCGCCTTCCAATGATACCCATCCTCCTCAGGGATAAGATTCTTTGGCTATTGTCCAAGTAAATACTGTCGGTTTGACTGCTGAAGGCTTTAGGCTCCGGTGTCCTTAGAGTTGGAGCCTAGAGAACCCACACCAGGTCTAGTAGATGTCTATATTGAAGCAAATGCTGAAAATGGTCAAATTATCAAGGGGCAATTACAAGGTATAACTATTGGAATAGAAGATATGTTTCTAAAGGCAATTACACCACAAGAAATCCGTGAAGATGAGATACCTGACTATTACTCGTGTCTGTTTAATGCTTTTGGGAGGCATGTGACACATCTACCAATACAGGAAGAGAAATATTTCCTATAAAAGGTGGCAAAGGTGTTGTGGTGATCAATGGAACCCGATCTGTGAAGCTGCTTGAGGTTCCTGCAGCATCAGTCATTCAAGCCACAGAACGCCATTTGGCACCTTTTATTGTGACTGTGACTGGAGGTCCCCTTGTTTAGTCAGAAACCGCGAGATTATAAAAGACGTAGTATGGATGGAGGAGCCCAATGTGTCGCCAGATGATGCTAGGGCACCTACTTATTTTGACAGAGGAGTGCTACAGCTCAAGTACACGGACGAAGAAGATGAGATGGACAGTCATGTGAGTCTGGCTGCAAGAAACATGGGTTGCATATTCGTCTTGATTTTCCTACCTCCCAGGTTTCAAACTTTCATCTACTTTTTCAAATGGAGGTTAGCGACTTCTCGACACTGGTACGTTTCAGAACTGACCATTGGCCCTGTTTAGCTTATGTCGATGATTATTTGGAAGCATTGTTTTTGTCATAGGCGATTTTTTTTCATCCAGTCATAGGTATCCTTTCAAATTCTTGATTTGTTAGTTTTTGGCTACTAGATTCTCTTTCGGCATTTTTCCTGGCAAAAGAGGCAATTCTTTTTCCTAATGGAATAATCTCCATTGTGTATATAGCTTAGCGAGATCTACACTCTGTTTCATCTACTCTAGACGAATTATTTGATTTCTCTGAACGAAAAATAAAGTTGTTGAATGTCAGAAAAATGATTGTTCTGTTTTAAATGTTATCCATCGATTATATTCTCCGATCGCAGTTTGGGAAAAGAGCACTAGGCATAGAAGATTTAATCTATGAAAGCAATTACCTCCACGGCCTCAGCTCTAATGCATCTCTCTGAATTTGTCTGAGGGATTTTTTTTTCTTTTGTATTGCGGTGGTTTTGATTTTTGGATTACAGTCTGATTGATTTTTATATGTGAGATATTTCGATAAATATTATGATAGTGAGCATTATTTTGTTACCATTCATATTTTAAGTTATGCAATGTATGTAACATTTAAATGACAATTAAAAGAGATCAGAGGAGGAATGATTCAATTGACCAACAGGTGCTTGGAGTTCAGGTCTTAAGTTTGAAATTTCAGTGGTGCCACACCAACATGAATATTTAATAATGATTTAAAATTAGGGCATCAGTAAAATTATGTAAATAATAATGGGTAAACTACAAAAACATACCCCGAACTACCGTCCATTTTCAAATTAAGTACCGAACTTTTAATTTCTTCAATTTCAGTACCGAACTTTTTAATTCTTCAATTTCAGTACTATACACTTAATAAAATGAAAAAATTTATATAAAAAAACATATGTTGGGTCCGATATGTTTATGCAAGTTTTAAATTCTAGCTAAAGAGTTAGACTTACAAACTAATTCTCATATTTCATGTTAATTTCTCATTTTATTAAGTGTATAGTACTGAAATTGAAGAATTAAAAAATTCGGTACTGAAATTGAAGAAATTAAAAGTTCGGTACTTAATTTGAAAATGAACGGTAGTTCGTGGTATGTTTTTGAAGTTTACCCAATAATATATTGATCTAGTTGAGTGTTTTAAAATTACACAAGGCTGAAGATAAAATAATCATAAATTTTGAAGATAATAATTTTTAAAAAGAATATATTATGTACGCTTTTGTTTTTAACCTAAAAATAAAAGGGAAAATAAGAAACCGTGTGTACTACCTCAAATTTTAAATTAACAAGTAATTCTATTCAATTTTATGATTCCCGAGAAACTTTCAATTAGGGTCCATTCAATTAATAATTTGTAAGTGCATAATAAAACAAAAATTTCCATTCATTAATAAAAAAAATAGTTTTCGATCAAAGTTGCATCAATTTACTCTAATTTAATTTTTTAATTTGCATTTACTTAATTAGTTGATTGTAATTGTAAGCCAGAGACCAAACCTAATCCACTTTCTCCTAAAAATGAAGCGGATCATAGAAGGAGGAGTCAAATCACATCTCTGATTAGGGGATCAAAGTTTCTTTTCACCAAGTCATCCAGTTGAAGACGCCTTAAGATTGCCTGATGCGTACTTCAGCCCAAGTCCTCTGACTAGAGTTCTCCCTTCACATATGGGACGTCTGTGTTCACATCAGTGTTCTAAAAGGCGCTAGGCGGCCCTAGGCGGTTGGCTTGGGGCCTAGGGACTAATCGGCTAGGCGGAGATTAGGCGGAAGGATTAATAGGATGATTAGGCGGAGTTATATATATTAATAATATATTTAATAATCAATTATAAAATTATACCTATAAAATTTAATTTTATTTTAAAAATAAAATATATAAAATAATTAGGCGCTAGACGGGGCGTTTTTGAACCGCCCAGAAATTAGGCGGCCGCCTAAGCGGCTAGACGGGCCGCCTTTTAGAACAATGGTTCACAGCTGTTTCCTCCTTATCGAAATATGGCTTTAAAATAAGTGTGTATCATTCACAATGTTTTAAAAATGATTGGCGGTGAACGCAACGCCTAATGATTAATTGGCTAGATGGGGATTAATCGGAAAGACTAATCGTACAGTTAATCGGAGTTATATATATTAATAATAAATTTAATAATTAATTATAAACATATATGTTTAAAAACTATTTTTTTTATAAAAAAATAAGTGTTGAACTATTAATTGGTTAGACGATTAGGCGGAACGTTTCAACATCGCCTAGCGATTAATCGGTGTGAAACAAGAATTTTCAGAACACTGATCATAGGTCCAACTAAATCGCTACCAACGTGGATCGCTGGTATCATGGCCGTTTTCCACAATGATATCCAAGCATTAGAGGGTCGTCTCATCAAGGACCTCAAAACGTTAATCGTTTCCAAATCTACAGAATATGATCAAGGGTCATCCATGCATCCTCAATCGTCATACTAGAAGCTGAGCTTGCCGCTTCGGGCAACCAAGTCACACATAATCTGCTTGCTGATCAGGACAAGGTGGAGCTAGTAGCACGACTTTGCAAGAGGAAGAAAGTCTTAGGGGAATTCTCATATTCCGAAGACATAGAGCGATGTGGTTCATATAACTACTCCTTTTGTCTAGGGAGGCACGCTAGTAGAGTGAACATCTTACCAACTACCTCATAAGAAATGGCCGCATTAGCACTTGGCGCCAACATTTGTGCTCTTGTTGTGCCTGTTTCGCTCGCCCGCTGACCCAAAATGCCTCAACTGCAGCCCTTCAGAAAAAAGTAACTCGTTCCCAGAGACGTTGAGGTCAGACGTATTGATATCTTACGGACCATAGGTCCAATAGTTAAGAGAGTTTGCAAACTCTTGAGAACCCATGTCTAGAGCATTTTAATGAGGTCTTTCCTGTGTTCGAGAGATCTAATTTTGGCAGCTTCTATGGGAACGAGAGTCAATTGGCAATGGAGTATTTGACATGCTCAAGTTTACACTCTCTTTTATTGGAGAGGGCTTTTTGAGTGATACATCAACTTGCGAACTAACTCCCTTCTCACTTAAAAATAGTTGGAGAAAGCCTTTTACGCCTAATTTTTGCAAAATGCAGGCGAATGTGATGACTTTGGATCTTGTTCGTATGAAAGATGAGCATGAGGAACTTGTCATGAACTTCATTTACTCGCTTCAAGCATGAAAAGAACCGGTGCGCCATGCGGGTGGCTGAGTACGAGGATGTCAGCCTATCCCCCTTAGGCTTGTAAATAATCAAATGAAGTATAATAGATCAAGCAGAGATGTCTCCAAACTGTCTCGTTGAGGAGTGGATAAATCTGCCAAAGTGATAAAGAAAAAAAATAATTTTAATTCTTAGTGTACCTTGCTTGTAAACCTATTTTCTTAGGTTGTATTTATAGGTCCATGGATCAATCTGAGTAAACAGTAAATGACAACATTCATTCAAATTTTGCTTTCCTACAACATTGCATATCTTTATAAGTTAGAGCCATAAAGGAACAAATTGCCAAAAGAGGAGCAGAAGTTGGACAATAATATAAAGCAAAGTTGACCAAAGCAGACGTTAACACTTAACCAAGTCACACATATCTGTTGGAACTACGAGAGTCTAGCCAAAAGAACAAACCAACACGTAAGACATAGGCATCCCCTGCTAAGGCATGCACGCACTCTGAGTGCCTGTTCAAATGGAGATTGCATTTTAGGCTTCATGGTACCTGGACCAAATAAAAAAAAAATTCTGAAGAGGGTCATAGTGATTATATGAGAGAGTATAAAGATAAGATTGGGGAACATGTGTGAATGCCAGCTGTTTTAAACTGTTTTTCCCGCTTTGGTGCAGTACTTGGATTCTTTTCCTACCCGAAACTGTACGAGCATTGAGATATATTGATAGTTTCATAATCAAACTAGCCATAACACAAATTAGTTTATTTTCCAAGAGTAACTGAACGCCTTATTTATTGTTTCAGTGATCTCGCCATTCAATAGGCGGCGCTGATGCCAACCATGCATAGCTCGAGCAACAGAATCTCTTCTTGCTCTGCCTGACACTAACCATGAATGTCAGCCTGCAGTCAATTTGGATACCATATGTTACAAATTATTGCATAGCTCGACTGCCCGGGAGTTAATTGCAAAACCCAACAGAGACTACATTAATCATTACTACCAAGAAATAAGAACCGGCCGCCACCAGAACTCAGTTAGTCTGGGAGCACTTTCGTGTGTTCACAAAATATATACCTATGGAAAATTTTTTGGGTGGATTGTGTCTACCACGTGGCGGGACACCATCAATGAGGAGTCGTCACGTGCCGCGTGAAAAGCTTAATTTGAAGAGTATATTAAGTGTACAAAGTCTGCTATTTGACACAGATTTTGCTTAACCCGAATTATCGAAAAGCTTGAATTCCAGAATCCATCAAATTACGACTCAGAAGATAATAGAGTATGAGAGACCCAGAAAATCACAGTGAAATTTCATCCGACTCTTTGAAGAGATTTCTTACATAATGTAATAATTTGAAGTTTCACACGTATATTCAAAAAAACGAATTCATCAAAACCCTAATGGCTGCGGCGGCAGAACGTTGCCGTCAAAACCTCCGTCCACCTGCTGCTGATTCAATTTCTGGATCACCTTCCGCCTCATCTCCAGCAGGGAAGTCATCTCGGAATTCAACCCATCCAAATCCTCCGAAACATTGCAGTCGAAACTCGTAGTGGAGACACCGTCTCCCTGACCCGCACAAGTAAAGGAGTCGAAGAGTGAGAGGTCGCCGAAGGTGTAGGGGCGGCCGGCAGTGGAGAAGACGATTGCTGCGGCTTTGCAGCCAGTGAGCGTGCGGAGCTTTTCCATCTTCTTGAAGAGTCCTTGGCGTCGCTTCGTGAGGGTGACTCGCCGCCTGGACATGTCCTGAATCGCCTGGATTTGAATGCGCTTTCTGCCAGTTCCCATCCTCGCTTGCTTTTGCATGGTTGATCGTCGATCCAATGCTCGCCTGAATCGCTGCTCTGGATCCGATGCTTGAATTGCGACTCTGTTTTCGATCCGATGCGACTGCTTGCTTGCTTGCAAGGCCGGCTATCAGGCTGGGCAACCGGATGCAGGCGAAGTGTCTTCCGGCAGCCAATCCTCACACTTGGCAGTCGCCCTTTCGCAGACTCTTTCTCTTCCCTCCGAAGCAGTGAAGCTGTAAACCCTAAATTAACTTTTCGCCAATAAATTTTAGTCGGCTTAAGCGGAATGTTGATATTTATAATTTTTTTGTAAACAGTTAAATAATAATAATTCATATGGGGTTAGTTAGTTTAATTGAATTATAATTTGCTTAAGTTATGATTTCATATTTTTCACTGAAAATGTGATGAAGGTTAAAATTAAATAAAAAAAGTGAACATAATTCTGATTTGGAAGAAATTTAGGATGAGAAAGTACATAAAAACTTAGGAAAAAAATTAAATTAAATTATGTTTTATAAATTTCTTTATAGTTTTTTTTCTCTAACAAAAAAAAAGGATTATAATCTAGAAAGATCTTTTTTTTTTCTAGCCTTTCTTAAACCAAACATAAGGTAAGTCGCTTTAATAGGTTTTATAGGCTATCAATTAGATTTTCTTTCTAATTAAGATTTTTTTTTTGTTACTTTCTGATCCGATTCTTGCTTGAATTGGGACTCTAAACTATAATTTTATTTAAAATTATTTATAATCTACACTCAATTTGATTTTTTAAAATTATGTAAATAATATAAATGAATGAATTTCCTTTAAAATTTTTATGAAATCAATTTTTATAATTATGTAATTTATTGAGTATATATTTTTAAAATTTTCTATTAATTTAATATTTTAGTTCGGTTCGATAATTGAATTATTAACTATTAAACTAACTTATTTTCGATTGAATTAACTTGATTTAATTTTTTATTTACACCAAACAATAAACACTCCTAAAGTTGGTTATTGTGTGTCTTATAAGATATGGTCTTTTTATAAGATATTGTGTGTCTTATAAGTTTGATGATATGTTTTGTTTCTTAAATCCGCATCTATGTTTTCCCGCCTAATTCTAATATAAGTTGCATTAGATTTTAGGATTATACTTGTTAGTGCATTGTCCAACTCTCTCTGTCCGTTCTTATATAGATGCAGTTTAAAGTTAATTTTATTAGATTAGTTGATATTTAATGCTAACAGTTGAGTGAATTTAATAGGTAAAAAGTTAATACATACTTTTAAAATTTTGTATGAAAGATAGAATTGACAAACTATATTAATACTGGTGTAGAATTACTTTTTTATTAATTACGATAATGAAATCATTAATGTTTGATTTTTTAAGTTAGTTATAAATATTAAATATGCATTGAAAAGTATTAATGACAAGTAAAAATGGATAAAAAAATTCAGTTAACTGACATGTAAAAGAGGACAAAGAGCGTGCATTGTATTTGTATGCGAGAATATATGTATATTTATTTAAAAATTTCTGCTATCAATTATATTTCCTTTTTATTACTTCCTTCTTAGTTCAAAATAAAATTTTCTTTAAAATATTACTAGAGAACAATTTATTTCAATTATGCATTACATTGCAGGTTTTCATTTGGAATTTACATAATGCATATCCCCCTAATGTCCATTTGACCCAAAATGTAACGCGAGCTATCAAATATAATCGTCACAATGTATATATTGCCATGACTGATGACCCTACTAAATAAGTATACCATTTAAATAATGACAAAAGTTGTTATGCTATCATTGATAGATAATTAACCTCAAATCTTCAATTACGCAAATACTAATTTTTTATACAAACTACCCGCTTTGTATATTTTATTATCTAATCTGCCCTACCTTTTTCAAAATTTTTGATTCTAGCCTACTTGAAGAAAATCACAGTTGTGAACCGCGATTTTTCTCAAGAAAACCGCGGTTTCAAACTGGGGATTTCATTACTGCTGTTCATAACTGCGGGTTTTTTTAAGTAGGGTAGAATCGAAAATAAAGAAAAAGGAAAGGTAGATTCACTACTACAGATCGGGACTTATTACCACGCTTATTCGAAGGCTTTCACCACGTTTCACAAACGTGGTGAATACGACCGTCGTAATAGATAAAGTACAGAGCATCGTAATAGCTATAACACTTATTACCACGTTTATAAAGCGTGGTAAAAGGTCTTCACCTATTACCACGCTTCACATGAAGCGTGGTAATAGGTTAAGCACCTATCACCACGCTTCACATGAGAAGCGTGGTAATAGGTCCTACCCTTTTACCACGCTTCTCATGTGAAGCGTGGTAAAAGGATTTTTTTTATATAAAAATAAATTACGGATTAATTAAATCCGTAATTTAATATATTTTAATTATTTAAGAAATGTATAATATATACAATTTCGTATAAGCAAAACCAAAAACATTCGAAATTTATTAGAAAAAATCAAGAATGTCTCAATATATCACGTACAGATGAAATCTATACTACAAAGCCACCGACTATGGAATTTCGGTGCGTCTCCATAACAAGCGCCGCTATGTCCTCCCTCACTGAGTCGATCTCCTTCAACTCGTAAGGTGCGAGTCCCTCATCTCCCTGGTCAAAAAACTGTAAACAATTGTAAATTAGTAATATGGTTAAAAAAATATTGTAACTCATCACATTAAATTATTATAAATGAAATGAATTCAACTATAATTATACCTGCTGTAGACCGAAACGACTAGTACCTAGCTGGGAGGACAAACCCTCAATGATGCGCCGCATGTTTCTACATACATAATAGCCGCACAGCATACTCCCCTTAGGCTGTCTCGGACACTAATAAATGATGAACACCACTCATTAGTTTTTGGAACAAAATAAATGATGAAAATTCAATGGACTACTAATATTGAAAATGTACCGTCACTAACTCCCACGTGACTCTGGCTCGAGATCCTCGCCATCGTGTCAGACCTCTAAAACATTACAAAATTAAGACATCTGTTAGTTATCATAAATCAGCCACTTCTTTCACAATTTATGAATATAAATTACAAGTGAACTTACTCGTCTACAAACTTCACAAGATTCTCCGGTGCCGCCGCGCATGTAACAGAGTCGAAGTAGTAGACAGTGGATGCTCTCGGAAAGATGACAGCTAGTGTCCAATGACACCTTCACGAAGAAAGTCATTTACTTTCATAACATCATATTAAAACACTTAATAAACTTAGAAAACATGAAATTCGCACTTATGATGAGCCGGAGTGGTACGGTAGGAAGTAGCACACGGGAGATCCAAATCTCTCTCCGAACTCTATCCGCCGGTGTACGTAGGCCGCTCTAACCTCAAAAATGGCTCCGAACTCCCCCATACGGTTGCAATCAAAAAATGCATACCGTATCTGCGACTCAGGGGGGCAGAACCTAGAAAATAGGTATCTGCATATACATACATTTCGTGCTAAGTTAGCTATATCGATGTAGTACTTACTTTCATTTGATTAGTTATATTCGTCAAATTAATACCTGACGTAAGCAGAGACGCACGGCTGGGTCAGCTGATCGACTTTCAGAAGATCGATCGCATCATCAACGCCAAATGGCGCCGGATAGTCGAACCCTATGATATCTGGCGTCATAGGGATGATCAAGGGAGAAAGTCTGAGATAGGACCGAGCTAGTCCGAGAAGCTGTCTCGTATGGAACCCCAGACGTGGAAACTTCTCACTCCGAGAATCAGGAGCAGTCCTCTCACGCCAGTGATGGTCGTCGAAAAGCTATATAATCAACCTCAAATAGTTAATAGATTTTCTTCTACTTCTTTTTTATACCACTAACAATTTTATTTCAAACGTACCCTCTCATCAAGCTCGATCATATGTCGGGGCCATGGAACTATCTGATTAACCAAGTGCTGGCGCTCCATCAAGACCCAGCTCATCGACCCGATGAGCACCGGTAGCACAGCACCCTCCATAATAACATGCTCAATGAGGACCTTCGACAGATCCTCTGGCAGAGTCTCGTAATCATAGACCCTGCCCCTCAGGACTCTCCCAACGGCGGCGAGTCTCCTCTCCTCATGGGGTGCGTCACCCTCTAATACGTAGAGTGCACATTTCCTCCCAATCTATTGTTAACATAATAATTATATTAACTTATAAATTTTTTATAATCAATATTTTGTATCACTAATGGTAATTCAAAACTTACGTCGGGGATGTCAGCAAATGGATCTGCGGGCTGTGAAGGCTGTGAAAGGTGTGTAGGAGGGTGGGAGGTAGTAGGGAATGATCCATCCCATCAAGACCCAATGTCTGCTGGTATATCAGACAAGTCCTGAGTGGGAAATGGCAATGGCGATCTCGGCTGCATCGACGGCATGTAGTCATCTGACCTCTGCGGTGAAGTGTTGGCCGTCGGAATAGGATGCCGACGGGACTCCGATGATGAAGCTAGCTGGGATGCCCGCCTCGCGACATCCTGGTCGTAATCATCCTTGCTCGCGTAGTATTTGCTCCCTTTGGTCGACTTGGTCGACCAAAAGTTGCCCCACGTCCACAAGTTGGGCTTCCCGCGGATCCGACCGGGATATTCTGGCGAAGGGTGTGCCTCCGCCAAAATATCATGTCGTACACGGTCAACCGCGGAGCCCTGACTAGACTGGCTACTACGTAGCTCATCCTATTTAATTCAGGCAAGTTTTGTTTTAATTAGCGTAGATATACGATATGATCGTGTATCAGATAGAGATTAAATTAAAAATAATAACAGTAACTAAACTTACAATGCGTCCAGCTACCGCGGCAACATCTGGAGTAGTGTACTCCCCAATGCCTCTCCTCCGTCGTCCCTCCTTCCACAGGATGTCCCGTGGAATCTCGGACACCTGCGTCGCCGCCTCCTCATGGGACACCCCTTGCTCCTCAGCAAGGCGTGCTCTCTCCTCCTCCAACAGCCTCTCTTCCAACCCACCATATCCACGCCGGGACATAGTGGTCGGAAACTTGTTCATCTTGCGCCTCTCTTTATTTGCCTCGGAGATAACAATCTTCGACGGATCTGACTCCCGTCTGACAAAATCATCCCACATCTACGTTGCAGTAAAATATAATTAGTGTAAGTAAATATATAAATACCTTAATTCAATATCACGAGATAAATATTATTACCTGCTGGTCGATACCGTCATAATAGCCTACGGGGGTGGCACCATCCACTTTTGGATGCTCGATGTATCTCACCTTGAGGTCATGCCGCCACCCTCTGTACTGAATCGCCGCTAGTCGCATCTCATCATGTCGGCGATGATCAATGTTCCTAAATACAATCTGAACAAGAAATATATATAAGAATATGCTTACTAGGAAATTACACGATATGAAGATTAAATTCGACGAAACTTACGCTGACTTGCTCCCAAATCGCATCCTCGAGATGAGCTGGAACCTCGTGCCACCTGGCATACCGCAGCCCAAGTACAGCTCTCGTGCAAAAATGTAAATAGCTGCGGTAGAGGCGTCCAGTAGGCCCCACAGGCTCTCGCGTCGTGGGATGCCACTCCACTGTAGCATTCTCACCTCGATCACGCATCTGCTGCTGTCGTCTGCAGCGCATAGGGCCACAGTGGCTCTTCCTACTCTCAGAGCCACTGCCCGAAGCATCATCAAACCTCTTACGTGGAGCCATATCTAATAATTAGGTAAAAACTTATGAGTTTCATGTCAGAAACTTTATAACGGGAAAAAGAACAAATTAAAATTACATTCGTTCAAAAAACCAAACATACTACTTTTCTTGATTCTCGATCCACAATCCTTTGTCGTGATCAGATCTAATATACACATCTGAATTTTCATCCTCGTCATCCTCCTGAGGCGGAATGTTGTTCATGACTGGAATTATATCATCAATCAGTTCATCGTCAACTCCTATATCAGTATAGTGTTTTTTTCCTTCTAAGACCATGAATCTGGATGCGTCAACAGGATCGGATATGTAGAATATCTGTCTGCACTGTTCTGCCATGACAAACGGATCACCCCGGTAGCCTTCACATCGGCTACGGACAAGCGTGAACCCAAATTCATCATGATCCACGTATCTGTTGTCATACCAATGGCATTTGAATAAAGGAACTGACAAACCGTGAAAGTTTAGCTCCCAAATTTCTTTAATCACCCCATAAAACATATTGCCATCTGCATCACTTATGCTAACACCACTATTCTGCATAGTACTGCGAGCATCCTGCACATCGGTGTAGAAACAATAACCGTTGATGATATATCCACCCCAGGATTCGACAGATAATGACGGGGATCGGCTCAAACAACGCAATTTCTCTGTTACACGATCTGGATTAGTACTCAACATATCCTCAAACCCGATCTCGTAACCAGTTCCCGAAAGTCGAATGATGTTCCCTTTTTATGCCCTCTTGTGTTTTCCGCGGCCATTTCTTACGAAGATAACTAATATGCTCCGCAATGAAATTTGACGTATCCTGCACATTGTGAAGAACGCATAGGTGTGCTTTGAGTAATTCATCCGTAGGAACTACTTTCGATCTTCGTCCGATATGGCCACGCCCGAGCTCATCAGTTACCAAAGGGTGTGAGGGCATCCCGACCGGCACAGTGTTTCCAATATAGTCCGTGCAATATTCGACGGCTTCCTCTGATAGATAGCCCTCGACAATACATCCTTCAGGTTGAAATCTGTTCCAAACATATCCCTTAAGAATCTTCATGTAGCGTTCGAATGGATACATCCAACGCAAGTATACAGGCCCACACTCTTTCACTTCTCTCACCAGATGTACAATCAGATGCACCATTATGTCGAAAAATGAGAAAGGGAAGTACATCTCCATTTCGCATATTGTGACAATAACATCTGATTGGAGTTTGTCCAACTCAGTCACAGATAAGTGTTTCTTACAGATGACACTGAAAAAGAAACATAATTTCGAGATTGTGGTCCGGACTTTCTTCGGCAAGATTCCTCTGATTGCTATGGGTAGAAACTGTTGCATCAGGACGTGACAATCATGGGATTTCATATTTTGCATCTTGTAATCTTTCATAGATACAAGTTTTCTCATGTTTGATGAATATCCATGAGGAACTTTGATATCATGCAAACCCTTACAAAATGCTTCCCGCTCTTTCTTCGACAGAGTGTAGCTAGCGGGAGGTAGGAACGTTCGATTACCACGGGTTTCAGCGGCCAATTCTTTTCGAACTCCAAATTCAACCATGTCTAATCGTGCGCTGACACTGTCCTTGGTTTTGCCTTTAATGTCCAACAATGTACCGATCAAACTGTCACACACATTCTTTTCCACATGCATGACATCGATGCAATGTCTGATGGTCAATGTCTCCCAATATGGAAGCTGAAAAAAGATCGATCATTTTTTCCAAACTCCTTTAACACTCTGCCTCGAGCGTTTCCCAAATATCACTTCAATTTCCCTCACTCTTTGGAATACTTCGGAGCCACTAAGCGGTGTCGGTTCTGCACGATTTTCAACCTCACCATTAAAATGTTTCTTTCTTCTCCTGAATACATGATCTGCTGGGAGCCATCTTCTATGATCCATGTACACATTCTTATGACATTTTCGCAAACGAATCGAACTTGTACATTCTTCACAGACAGGACATGCTTTGTAGCTCTTGGCGCTATACCCCGACAGATTAGCATACGCCGGGAAGTCATTTATCGTGTAAAAAAGCATAGCCCGTAAATTGAATTCTTGTTCTGCGAAAGCATCATACACTCTGACCCCCTCTGACCACAACAACTTCAAGTCATCTATCAGCGGCTGGAGGTAGACATCAATATCATTGCCTGGCTGTTTCGGACCGAAATAACCATCGTTAGCATCACATACTTTCTTTTCATACAAATCCAAGGCGGAAGGTTGTAAATGACCAATAACACCGGCCACGTACTGTGTTGGCTGCTGAGGTTACCATATGGATTCATGCCATCAGTGCTAAGACCCAATCTTATATTTCTTGAATCACCCCCAAAATCTGGAAAATTGAGGTCGATCATCTTCCATTGATTAGCATCAGCGAGGTGCCTTATGTAATCATCAACCAGTCGACCCTCTTCGTGCCATCTTAAATACTCAGCATCCCGTTTGTTCCCGAATAGACGATGAAAACGTGGGATTGGGGACATGTACCATATCGTTTTCATCGGTCCCCCATTACCCTTGCTCTCATCAACGTCCTTTCGTTTGTAACGATGCGCTTTGCATACAGGACATTTAGATAGATCTTCATACAAGCCTCGATATAGAATGCAGTCATTAGGGCATGCGTGTATCTTCTCGACACCAGATCCCATCGGAAACAACACTTTTTTGGCATCATAACATCTTCTTGGCAATTCATTTTCAGCGGGGCAGCAGCTCTCCCAGAAGCGTAAGCAGTTCAGTGAAGGACTTATCACTCCAAGAATGTTTTGCCTTCAAATTATATAGCTTCAAGATCGCAGTCAACTTGGTTAATTCTGGATTGCACCCGGGGTATAAGGGAGTCTCGGAGGCATGCCTGATTGAGTCTCGTATCTCTCCTGC
>NQLW01000055.1:490418-505215 GCA_002312845.1 Kalanchoe fedtschenkoi
TAGTTTGTATGAACTAGACTTTAGGATTTGTGATCAACCTTATAAAAAAAAGCTAAGCATTAATTCATAAATTATTTTCAAGTTTAATCAATGACAATCATCAACATTACTTAAGATTCATAATTATATAGAAAATAAATAAACACCTTTTACCACGCTTATTCATATTAAGCATGGTAATAGGTACACTTATCACCACGCTTATTACCCAAAGTGTGGTGATAAGTGTACCTTTCACCACGCTTATTCATATAGGCGTGGTGATTGTTAATTCAATTTTAGTTTGTTTTGGTTTTTATTCATGTAATTATAAATAAGTAAGTGATTTTACAGGATTTGTAAGTTAATGAGATTGAGTGTATTATTTGTGTACTAAAAAAAAGTGAAAAATTGATCTATAAGTTATATATATTGAGGATATATAGTATAAGGTATCTATCATGCATGCATATGTTGTTAAGTGTTATAGTTTGTATGAACTAGACTTTAGGATTTGTGATCAACCTTATATAAAAAAGCTAAGCATTAATTTATAAATTATTTTCAAGTTTAATCAATGTCAATCATCAACATTACTTAAGATTCATAATTATATAAAAAAACCTAAATAAATACCTTTTACCACGCTTATTATTAATAAGTGTGGTAATAGGTACACTTATCACCACGCTTATTACCCAAAGCGTGGTGATAGGTCTTATTTAATTTAATTAAAAATTGAATCGTGGTTACAAGTTTAAAATTGAAAACACTAATATTTCAATCAATTAACGTATTACCACGCTTAATTATAAGAAGCGTGGTAATAGGTGTAGCCTCAATTCCATAGCCACCAATTACCACGCTTTATTTGATTAATTACCACGTTCATAGTAATAAGCGTGGTAAAAACAAAAAGCGTGGTGATTGGAAGCATGGTAATAGCTCAAATCTGTAGTAGTGATTAAGTAACAAAACCTAAAGAAAGGGTAAGTTGAAAAAAGGCATCATTCCTTTAGTTTTTTTATCGGTTAAGATAACTTATAAATAGAAGTAAAAACATAAAATCAAAATCAATCATTCTCTGATATGGAGTTTTAGATATTGTTTTACAACTGCACAATATTTTTGCATATGGATAAATTAGTAGTTAATTATACAACATTGTGAAAAAATAGAAATTTGATGTCCATATTTAGTAGTCTATATAGGATACAAGAATAATATTGGTGAGAGTATTATTTATCCATCTTAAGGCGGTTACATAGCTGATGGGTTTGGTCCGCACCAAAGTCCACCAGATTAGTTCTCGCTATAAATAGAAGTGTGATGTTTTTTTTTATATGTGTCACAAACTTATTATTTGATATGATTGAAAACAAGAACACAACGACAAGGTGAGGCTATTTTGTGATAAAAATAGAGGCACTGTGACTGACGTGCTCGTCAAAAGAAATGACTTTGGGTGTAATCAATTATTTTTCTAATAATAAGAATATGTTATTACTGAAGTATTATTTATTCACATTTTAGGGATGGTATTAAATAATAAGGAAAGTGACTTATAATTTTTTTTACAAAAACTGCTCAGGAACAATTATATATTTTGTATTTTAAGTCATAAATTATTATTTGTATGTGATTAAACTTTCAACTTCTTATGTAGTAAACATTAAACAAAAATAACATTTAAGTCAGCAATAAAAAAGAAGATTACAAGAGAAAAGACAACAATCAAATAAAATATATTGATGCGACAATATTTACGGATCAAGAAATGGCAATACGCAATGTTGTTAAACATGTATTTCCTAATGCAAGACATTGTTTTTGTGCCTGACATATAAAGAAGCATGTGTTGAAGCATATTCAACCATTTCGAATGTGTTATAAGGATTTTGTCGATGCTTATCACAAATGGATGGAAAATAGTCACCAAAAGAATTTGAAGATAATACTAAATGAGAAATATGAGATCGGAGAGAAGGATTGATTAACCACCATGTGCAAGGATTGTCGATATTAGGTTAAGTTCTATGTAAAGGACACATTCTTTGCTGGTATGACTATAAGTGGGTGAAGTGAGTGTATACATTCATTTTTTGATGGTTATGTGAATGCAACAACATCTTTAAATAACTCTGCGGTCCAGTATGATGAGACAGTTTTTGTTCGTAGAAAATCAGAAAAGGATGAAGATTTCTTTACTTTAGCGCTAATTAAAGAACAAGGAATAGAGAAAGATGC
The DNA here is from genome assembly GCA_002312845.1 of Kalanchoe fedtschenkoi. Lineage (NCBI taxonomy): Eukaryota > Viridiplantae > Streptophyta > Magnoliopsida > Saxifragales > Crassulaceae > Kalanchoe > Kalanchoe fedtschenkoi. The sequence goes on from NQLW01000055.1 coordinate 492,645, forward strand.
TGGAAGACACTACACGTGATCTATATTTCAAATGTTTTAACTTGAGTGTCATGCTAGCTTATCACTTGAACATACTAAACAATAGAGCAATAATATGCTTGTGTCATATTTTATGGGGTCTGATAGCGAGCAACAAATTGTGGAATATGATTCAGAGCAGCAAATCATAAGATGCAATTGTGCCAAATTTGAGATTGACAGAATTTTATGCAAACATACTTTATACATCTTGAAGAAGAAAAAAATAAAAAATTTGCCAAAAAGTTATTTGTTGCACAGATGGACCACTGATGCAAGGTATCACACGGGGACGCAAACTTGTCAAAACAGAAGATGCAAGAGGAAGTGATCATGTTGTGGTGCGGAAGAAAAATGGGTTGTACGAACTATGTACCATCAGATTATTATAGATGCTAACTATTTTCAATCCATTTTTAGGAAATTTATTCAGATTACAAAGACATTCATGACTCGACTTTGCAATAAAAGAGAAGCTGTCGAAAATGCGTTAATAACTGAGAACTTCATACAATCTCAATCAACTTGTGAAATTTATCAAATGGAGCTTCAACTGAGTCAAATAACAATTATTGATCCTATATGTTATGAAGTTAACAAAAGTCATCCTAAAAGTGCTTCAAGAATATCATCAACAATCGAGAAGATTAATAAATATAAGTGTAGTGAATGCGAAAGAAATGGAGATAACAAAACCACTTGTCTAAAAAAATGGTACATTCGCTTATGTTCGTTACTCTTTTATTAAAGTTCTAACATAACTTCATATTCATAATCTTCATCTATGTAATCAAGTTGATCATGTACGTTGTGGCGATCAACTAAATCAGTCAGATAGCGCCTGAATAAAGGCAGTGTATGAAGGGTATGAGAAGCAGTATAAGTTGAAGGGTCTTAATAAAAAAGTCAGGGTTGCAAAGTCTTACTGCTGTTGTTACTGCTGCTGTGTATGGTGGTTGAAGTCTTCAGCTGTTGAAGTCTACTGTTGCTTAGGGTTGCTAAAGTTTTCTGCTGGAGTATTCCATCTTTTGACAACTGGAAATTAGTTTTGGGTTGCTGCTAATGTTTTTAAAGTGTACTGCTTTTGAAGTTTTGTTTTTTTTTTCTTACAATCTATTTTTGTTTATATTTTGATTATTGGAAATTTTTGATAATTTTTCTGATTTAAGTTTCCAAATTGACCTTAATGAGTTTTTTTATGTAAGTTTCCTACTGAAATTATAATTGAGCTTACTGAGTTTACAGATGTAAGTTGTCTATTGAAATTATAGTTGAGCTTAATGAGTTTACTGAAGTAAGTTTACTTTTTTGATTTGAAATAGATGTGTTTGAGCTTAATGGTAAAAATCAAATTTTGATAGCTGTAAGTTAGTTCAGAATACCATCAGGATTGTGAAGTCTTGTGCTAAAATAAAGTTTCAATCTTTCTTGTTACTGATGTTGTGTAGTTGTGCCTTCACTTTTCAAAGAAGTAAATAAATTTATATTTCATAAAAAAAATCATATTTGTTATATAAGATCATGTTTGATACAACACTCTTTGATACAAATCAAGGGATAACAATTGGCAACCGAAGACAGCTGCATCATGGAATGAACAACTAAGTCTACAATGTCTCAAAATTCCAGTAACTCTAACTAAACATAGCAACGGAAAATGGATCAAATGGTCTCCTCAGAATGGGAACATGATTCTTAACATACATGGTTTTCTGGATACAACACAGGCTAAAGGAGGAGGTATCATAAGAGATAAAGAGGACAATCACATAAAAAGTTTTCGGTTTACTCAGAAAGGAAATGGAGATAATCACCAACCTGTTTTTTTATGCATTATACCTGGGATGCATTCTGGCGAATTCCTTTGATATCCACCTCTCGGAAATCCAATCTGATTCCCCGACTCTCATCAATTTCTTAAAAGGCAACAGAAATCCTCCATGGAAATGCTTGGATATTACAAGTCAGTATGACCTGCAATTTTGCCGAAATTTTTCCAAACTGATTGAGAAGAAAGAGAACATGGTAGCGATCAACCTAGCGGAGACAGTCAATGGTTTTGTTTTTTCAATCAATTCCTCAGAGGATCAATGCGTCAATAACACTAGGAGGCTCATAAGAGAAGACAAAATTGGATATCCAAAATGGCAAAGGTGATAGCGGGCGATTAGAGAGTTCCGCCCAGCTGAGTTGCAAGCAGCGATCCTAAGGCCACGACTGGCGCCTCCCTTTGTTTCTTTGTCTATCCTTATTTAGGATCTTGTATCCCTTTTTTTGTATTTTTTCTTTGCTTCAAGCCGTTATGAGCTGTTCTTTTTTCTGCCCTGAACCAGGCTGTTTGGTTCCCTAGTAATAAAATATTTTCATAAAAAATAAAAGTTAATTCTATAAAAAAAAGGGATAACAATTGGTGATCAACCACAAAAAATAGCAGTTGTCAATGAACAATCCTTCAGCGTCTGCTCTTGACCTTCATTCCTGATAGAAAATTATGTGAACCCAGTCTTAAAGCTGCATTCTGACTTCCTTCTCTAAGTCTCATTATTTATTCTTTGAAAATAGAAGCATTGAATTATCAAAGCAATTCTACAATAATCTAGAAATAAATTGAAGTCGGTGATTTATTACTACATTCAAAACCATAGCAAATCATGCCACTTCAACAACCATACATTATTTACATAGTAGAAGCATTGAATCAAGTCACTTAGACTTTGTCTGATTTTGAGAAAATTTTGTGGAAAATAAGATGAAAAATTATGAGAAACTGAGAAGGAAAGTTTGTAAGAAAATTAGATGAAAAATAGGCAGAAATATTTATTTAAAATAAAGAATGTTTTAGAATTTTCCCATCATTTTTCACCCCAAACCAAATAAGGGAAAGTACGATGGATTACATAGGGAACCCACTCTCCCCCAAAATTTTCCTTTCCACCAATTTTTCTCTATATCAAACACATTCTTAAACAACTATAGGCGATGAATTAAAAGCCACTCCCAATACAGATTATGTAAGAACTTAAAAAATACCTTCAACAGATATCATTCTGTGAAAAACAACATTCATTTAAGCTGCATCGCCTACTCTTATAGAAGGTAAAACTAAAGCCAAGACTATTGATCAGGGAGTGGTCATGTTTACGACCTCACCAGCACAAACAATACAAAGAATTGAACCACCACAACTTGATGGAGCAAATAGGTACAACAAACAAAAATTTATCTCATAGACTAAATGACATGTACATAAAGACATCTGAAAATTTTCAGGATCTCAATAAGTTGTAAGAAGGTCCAGTTAAAGAAATAAATAAGTTATCACCCAAAGTGTCCTTCAATTCATACCGATTGATTCCAATCATTGAAATTTGTTAAATTCAATAGTAGAGGATCCTCATTGAAAAAATTAAACACGCCTTCTTCCCACCGCAAAATAAAAAAATTCAAGATCCAATTAAATTCACCAAGCTAACTTTATAGGCAACAAAAGAATACTCATAAAAACAAATTCACATACGTGCAAGTATAAAGCTTGTTATTAAGCATCCTAAAATTCTTACCTGACATTTTCAGTCATCTGCACTTCCAACTCAAATTCAAACCAGTTAAAATCAAAACCTTAACTCCCAACATAAAAAAGTAAACTAAAAGATTTAGAGCTAACTTGGGTCCCCTTCTTTCCATCATTTCGTTGACCTTCTACAACGGCGACACTTAGATTATATGTCGGTGGTGAACTTGATGATTTTCGACTAGTTGAATCCTACCAGTGCTAAGTGGCGAACTATAAATGATGATTAATTGAGGAATTGATGAAATTTGATGACCGAGTTATGGGAAGCAGAGAGAATGAGGCAGGATTATCTTGTAAGCCGATACGTGGTGTTTTCTTTCGAGTTTGAGAAAGGTCGAACATGGTCAGGAGTAAAAATCTGCTACGTCGATGAAGTTGCAAAGTGTGAGGACAGAAGGGGAGACCAGTTCTAAGAAGTATAAAGGAGAATGAGAAGCTGATTATTATTGAAGCGTAGAGGATTAGATAAGTTTTTCACCAAATCAGCATCGATGATGAATCGAGGGCACGCAGGATTCTATCAATGAAAATGGAAAGAGTGAAGAAAGAAGGAGATGGGAGAGAGAAAGAATAATAACAAAACTGTGTCGTTTTAGTGACGCTGCATATAACTTAACTCCAGTGTCACAGCAAATCCATATTCTCCTATTATATGGACATGCCTAAAAGGTGTATTTCATTATGCATTCTCTTAATTGTAGTTCCTCAGAAGATGGTTCAATTTCCAGCATTTTAGATAATATAAATGGCTTTATTAAGGCAAGCTCGGCCATGACCTAGATGAGCGACGGCTCAGGGCCCAGATAAATGAAGGGCCTGGATTTTGTATGACAGCCAAAAATTTGAACATCTTCCAGAATCCGATATCTCATTATATCCAGAATATTTATTTTTAGATGTAAATGACAATTGATTCTTCACTTAAAAGTGTCTGCGCGGGAAGCCTATACCACACCCATCATGAAAAATTTGTGAATGACAAGGCTATGGATGTCTAAAACGTCAGTAATTAACTAAACACATGTAAATATCGAAAAAATTAGATTCAAAATAACAGTATTTGTGACAAGAAGAGGGCTTCAAGAAATCTAGACCAAAATTTCGGACTTCAAGAAAAATCTAGATTCATCTTTAACTTCAACCAATCAGACAGCCACAATCACAACCCAAAATCAAATCCATCAAAATTTCAAAATCTTTAATAAGCATCCAACACAGGAATCGGTCTCATCCGACTTCAATATCTACGCAAGAGTCACTCAAAGTTTAATCTTTTCTGACTGGAAGCACAAACCCATGATAGAACATGAAGCCTTGAATCTCCGAAGTCGAAGCTTTTCAATAAAAAAACTCGAAACCTCTAGCAAGAAAGAATGATTTTCGTGATTCTCTTGTTCGATTTTCCCTATAAAAAAACTACGTCTATTGACATTGAACGAAAATAAAGCAACAAAACAAGTATGAAGATAAATTTAATATAAAAATGTTGAAAAATAGCTTCTTTAATGTCCTTACTGTTGAAATTGGCTTCTATCCCACATTGTTAGGATATGAATACAATGTTTCTTCCAATCTCATATAAAAGGAGCTCTCCTCCCTCATTCTAAAATGCATCAATCTTTATATACAATCTTCTAGTAAGCTAAATGATTTTGTTTCTCCCTCTTTGTAATATTTTTGAGTGAAATATAAGTTTTATAATGGTGTCCAAGGACGTAGGCTATTTGACAGAACCTAGTAAACATTTGGTGTTCTGTTCTTTATTATTTTAGTAGCTTCCCTTTTGGTAGTATAATTGTAGTGATTACTGTGTTTTTAATTGCGTAGGAATATTATGTCTAGATATACCTGGAGATATTCTGAATGATGGTTCTGTCTAGGAGATTGGATATTGTGAAGTACACTGGTGTGTCTCCCAATCTTTCATGTGAATCATTAGTTGCAATTAACGGTTCAATAATTTACTTGTTATATTACACGTTTCTGTACCACACTTATTTGCTAAAAAAAAAACTTATTTAACTTGAAAGATTAACTGAGGAAAATAATTTTTATATATTCTACGAGAGAGCCCATTTTCTGCTTCGCCCAGGCAGTCAGGACCTGGCCTGCACTAAGGTGAAGGAAACTGACAATCCTACGCTCAGTGGAACCGAGAGATAACCTCGACCGAGAAATGAACTCCTTTCAGCATTATCTTACTTCTTTTAACTTTTATGTTTTATCAACTGATTTGATATGTAAATGTGTCTCTTTTAAATTTTGCTAACCTACAAGCAAAAATAAATTTTGATTTGGTTTCAAATTATATTAGTTTTTGATATAATCAAATAAATATTAAATAAAATACACTCTTTTTATTTGTTACACTGACTTTTTAAATTTATCTTTCATTAATAATTACATTTAATATTTTATCTAAATTCACACAAAAAATCACCTTTTAAATTTTTAATTGTATTTAATTATTAACTTTCTAATTTTCCGTAATATATAACTTTCATAAATTAATATTAATATCTTATTAGTATTATCTCCAATCTATATTACAACGTCAATTAATTTATTATAATCTGATGAATTCATTCATAAAAATTAATTATGGAACTAAAGACAGTAGCCTACATCCTATCGACTATAAAATGATATAAAGCAACCTTTACTCTTCTGATTCTCTATTTTGAATATTTTAAATGTACATTTTATTATTATTACTTAAAAAGATCATCATGAAATTTAGTATTTACTTAAAAAGAATAATTTGAGTTATACTCCAGTTCGACACTTCAATCTATATGTTGATAATAACATGGTATGTCCATCTTGTCTTATAAAAACTACTCCCTCTGTCCTTTTTTACATATCACTTAATCGAATTTTTTTGTCCACTTTTACTCGTCACTTAACAATTTTCGATGCATATTTAATATCAACAACTACCTTAAAATATCAAATATTAATCACTTCTTTATCATAATCAATCAAAAAAATCATTCATCATCAGTAATAATATATCAATTTTACTTTTTACATGAATTTTTTTTAAAAAAACACCAACTACCCACTCATTAAATTTGTTCAACAGCTAACATTAATTTCACCTTAATCTACTCAAATTAACCTTAAACGACATGTATTAGAGGACGGAGAGATTATATAAATAAAATTGTCATCAAAATTGTAAGCTAAATAAGTTTCATTTAACTGCAGGTTCAAAAAGGTCAAGTAAAATTCCATCTACAAGTTATATTCTATGAAAAAAATGGTAGTTGAAGCATACAAATTATTATTTTTAAACGCGTTCAATTTTTTTCTTGCATTTTATCCTTTTTCAGTTGCGAACATGAAGCTCCTACATATCACACTCTTAATAATTAAATATTAATTGATATTTAATTTTATTTAAATAAATTTTTTTAAGTATCATCTAATCTAGTAGTAATTTAGCATTAGCTAAAACAAGCATCAGTAACAGTTTTTATTATCTGTTAATCTATCTATAATTCCCTCTACTTCATCAAAGTTTCATTCATCCAAATCAAAATAAATTATATTTATATTAAATTATATTTAAATATATGATGCTTGGATTCTATGTGAAAAATCAATAAATTTAGTTCTATAAAAAGGTTATCCGCTTTATTGATCATTGTAGATATTGGCAGCACAACTTCAAATAGAGGAATAAATGTATTTAATAGAGATAAAAATAGTGATTAGTAAATTATAAATGAGTTGCAATATCCTATCTTGATTAACAATATCTCTAATATATTTAAGTTGGAGACGCATAAATGAGTTGCAATATCCTATCTTGATTAACAATATCTCTAATATATTTAAGTTGGAGACGCTGAATTTAAAAAAAAAACATCTTTTACGAGATGTTGATAACATAGAAAATGTGTCTGTGACGAAAAAAATATATACACGAGCATTTGGAAATTCTTCGTTCTAAGAGTTTGAATTCGAAAAATGAAGCAAAAAAAATTAAATATATTATCTGAAAAAAAAATTGGCAATCATGGTGGTTGTGTTGTATGAGATGTAATAAGAACAAATTAGATATGATATGACGTATAAAGGGCTGCTAGAAGTTTTATTGAGAAGAAATCAGATAAATGTTTCAAAATAATTTAGATATAGGTTTAATGATAGAACAAAATTTCTATATATATAACAGAATAGGATCGCCCGGATGTCTGTAAGACGCTCACGGGCGGTTCGGTCTGGTTCGGTTCGGCCCCATTTGGTTCTGTTTGATTCGGTTTGATTAGATATATAAAAAAATTAGGATTGGATAAGACAGCAGCTGTGTTGCGGCAGCCGTGTGGCGATCACCTCCTTGCCTCCTTTCATTCATGGCGGAGGTAGCACTTGTCAAATACATTCTGAACCTGTCCTTGCCTTATCCCTCCTTCGCTTCTCAAGTTTTGCTTACTCTCTTGAAAGCAAAATCTCCCTCTTCCCCATATCTTCTCCGATTAAAAATGCAGATATTGTCAACAATTGAGTAAGGATTTCATCCAGAATACGAGTGCAAGTGTTTCTGAACCTTTGCAGCTGATTTTATTACATTTGAAAGAGTTACGGTCATGATCGTCGGATTCCCGTTGAATGACGCGTGTATTAAAAATCAGTTTACTGTCTAATTTTGTGGTGGCTGTAAAAAATCTTTTCAACCATATAATTTCAAAATCTAGTTCAACCAGAGTAAGGAGATAACTGGGTGGGAAGGTAGCAGTAATAAACTGTCGGTTTGTTTTAGGCATTTTACCTACTGACTTTGGATAAATATATCTTTCTGTTCTGATATCATAATTGAGAAATTCTTTCTTTAAACATAATCTACGTAAAACGTAGTTTCTAGGTATTTATAGCGTGTTTCCCTAATTCCACCTGGTTAGGGAGAAATAGTGTTCCAAAGTTAGTAGCCTTAACCTGCTGTTAGAGCTTGACAGCTCAAGCATCCAACTTCTAGGGTCTGAATCTTTAGCTTACGATATCTGAATTAAGCAATTCTTGTTCTAAATTATTTATCTCGAAACAAGCTTTCTAATGGTAAGCTAGTAATGTCTGATTATAAAGTTATTAGCTTCCAAAGTTGGACTGTTAAATCTGTGTGTAAGGAGTAGCAATGGATTTTAGGCATTAATTGTCGTCCTTATAGAATGTAAAATTATAGGTTATGACAGAGCATTATTATTGCTCGAGTGCATTAAGGATTGTTAGGTTCGGTCGGAAGAGGTGAGTAAATAATTCCTGCATATTTCCTTTCGTACAAAATAAATATGTGATGTTAATAAAGCATATTGGGTATACTACATACATACCCACATGGAAAAGTGAAATTGTTATATTGAGCATTCATCCATATGCGTACACGCTGCATCATGTCTGCCACGTTCTGTTTTCGCAAAAAGAATCGCGTTCTGTTTTCACGAAAAGAATCGCGTTCTGTTATTTGATTGATTTTTATGATCCTAATCGGCAGTGACGACTGTCTAGCCAAAAAGAGCTTTTCGTCACAGTTCATGTCTTTGCATCACACATACACACTTGCATTCACATATACCATTTTAATGTGATGTAAAAGAAACATATGTGCAAAATAAAAAGATAAATGACCCCCTACGTACACACTAAAAGTACGAACGATAAACGAGCCGCATGTGACGAATAAATTATTAATCAATGTTGGCTCGCACGTGACGAATAAAATATTAATTAATGTTATAAATTAAAAGAAATCCCCCCTCATTCGGCTCACCAAATACGTTGCGAGTTGTTTAATCACGGAATCTTTTGACTCATCCTCACTATCTAAATTCTCTTTTTAGATCAGTAGTCGGTCAGTAGTGACAGAGCTTGGTTAGCAACGAGCGAGCTTTCGGTACGGTACCATCCAGTCTTCATTCAATTTCTTTTAATCAATAATTATTTACTTTTGTTACTTTGTCATCTCATTAGTTGTCGCTCTGATATACTTGCGCAAGATTTTGGGTTGATTTTGAATGATTTAAATTTCGAATGTTCTTTTATTAGTATGTTGAACATTTGACTTATATTTGATTTTAACTTTTTTCGCCGAGGCTTGTTTGACTAAAAATAAAAAAGATAAGTCAAACGCCATCGCGATCCACATTTTTCAGATCGTGACAGCACAATAATTAATAATTTTAAAAAACAAAATTAACGCATAAATAGTACAGAAAATTATTCATCCATTAATATATTATCAAATTAAAGATAAATAAATCGAGTGCGAGAATCAGGGTGAAGATTTTTGGAATAGTTGAACAGGTTGGTGGCCAGGCTATGGTTGGGAGAAAGGTGTGAATTTGCCCACCGTGACTTCAGCAAATTTATCAAAATGTGATTTAAGACATCTACTTGATGATGATCAAAACTCTTCACTTTATTTATTGATTGATTAAATATAATGAAAACCTCTATTATTGTCTAATATAAATACTTTTAAATTACGTTAACAATTTTAGTTGATATTAATTTGATTTAATTTGTTGATAGATTATATGGTCATGAAAAATATTTTTTTAGAAGATTAATTTGTATTTCCAAAAAAAGAGGTTGTACACTATGCTTCTACTAAGACCATTACAAGTTGAAACTTTTGTTCCAACCAAAATAGGCAAAACAAGCCTGGGATAGGGGCACACCCCAGTCTAAAAAAACCTGCCTAGAGAATGGAAATGAAGAAAAGGCTTTTACAACTCCAGCAGATGCAATTTTGCTCAAAAAACCAGCTAGGCAATAAAACAAAACACAATTTATTCACTATCCCTAGCTAACTGTGCACTCAGGGAATCTATGTTTCTAGTCTTCCAGAACACTAGATCTATCCCCACTTCATTTGACCAGTTTCTATTCTTTCTATTGTCTTTCATGATCTTGATTTTGGACAACAGCATTCCCATTTCATATTTTATCTCTTTCTTCAGCTGTTCTATGCTCTGCTCTTTTTAACTTGAAAATTCTCTTATTCCTTTCCAGCCATATATTATACATGAGCATGTTTAGCATGGCTTTGTTTGCTACATGGATCATACTTGGACTTACAAAGATTCTCAGAACATAGGTTACACAGGGAAAGGCCCAGAAAATTTCTGGACCCTCATCTTGTCATTTAGGAACCAGAGTAATTCCTTAGTTACATGACATTTAAAAAACGGATGTTGTAATGTTTTTGCAACATTCTTATAAAGGACACAAATATTATCCATTTGCATCCCAAATTTCATTAGCCTATCCTTTGTATTTAATCTTCCATGGCATATCATCCATGCTATAAAACTATGCTTAGGCCTAGATAATTTGTTTCATAGTAGGTGATGTCAATTTACATCAGGTGAGGTAGAATTTGAGATACATTTATATACTTCTTTTGTGTGGAAAGGCTTACCTGGGCCTATCCACTTTACCTGCCCTTGTTCCTCCCTCACAATGCACTGTTGAAATTTTTATGCTGTTTGCACAATTTTCTTTGTCACCCATGGGATGTTACAGTGTACCTGGACTCTAAATAAACCTCTGTCCCTCAGAAAATATGAGTGGATCCATTGGATCCAAAGAGATTCCTTAGCCAGTATGATATCCCAAGCCTGAGCTAAACTCATAGCTACATTGTTATCTAAAAATTTTCTCAAACCCAGTCCCCCTTTCTTTTTAGGTTTGCAGATTGTATCTCAGTCTATTGGTGCTTTTTTTGTGTTATTTGCCTGCCCACAGAAATGCCCTACATTTCCCTTCAATGTCTTCAACTATTGACTTTGGAAAGATAAAAATCCTTGCCCAATAATTCGCCATTATGGCCAGGACTGATTTAACCAAAACCAACCCACCAGGATATGACAACATCTTGGAGGTCGAGGATGATATCTTGTCCAAAATCCTATTTGTTACCATCTTAAAGTCTTTAATCCCTAGCCTCTTAGAGGCCAAAGGGACTCCCAAGTAAGTAACAGATAGTTTACCTGCTACAAATCCCATTACATGTATAAGTTCCTGTTTATATATGTCATTTACCCTAGCTAAGAAGATCTAAGACTTGTTTATATTTGCCTGGAGGCCAGAACAAGCAGCTAACACCCTCAAAACATCTATGATTTTCATCAGGGATCTGTGCTCAACCTTGACAAAGATTAACAAGTCATCTGCATAATACAAATGAGTGATTTTTACCTTTCCACACCTAGGATGAAATGCAAACATACTATTTTGCCCCATTCTTTGCAACATCCTGCTGAGAAATTTCATTACTAGGACAAACAAGTAAGGGGACAGAGGATACCCCTGTCTACCCCTGTCTAAGACCCCTGCTATTTGGGAAAAACCCACACATCTCATCATTAATCTTAATGGAGAAATGAGCTGATGACACTAGACTTTTTATCCATTCAGAGAACCTCAGGGGAAATTTCAACTATTCTAACCATTTAAACAGAAAATTCTCATTCTATAGAATCATATTCCTTTCTTAAATCAATTTTCATGGCACAACTTGATGTGATTTTCTTCCTAGTATATCCATGAAACATGTTTTGTGCTAAGAGAATATTATGTGCAATGTTTCTATGTTCTATGAATGCACTCTGAGAATTCCTTACAAGCTCTCCCAAGACAATTTTAAGTCTGTTGGTGACCACTAATGAGCATATCTTATACAGGATGTCACAACAAGAGATTGGTCTGAATTCAGACGCCATTAGTGTCCCTGTTTTTTTTGGAATGAGTGCAATGTATGTAGCATTCACACTTCTAGGCATTTTAGGGCATTGAAAGAATTTTTTCACTGAATATATGACCTCATTTCCAATCATATGCCACTATTTTTTGAAAAAAATCCACCAAGAAGCCGCCAGGACCTGGTGAGGTCTCTGATCTCATTTGGAACATAGCCTCTTTGATCTCATTGACATGTATTTCACCGGCCAGAGAGATTATTTGGTGGTTGTTTAG
>NQLW01000055.1:505233-527644 GCA_002312845.1 Kalanchoe fedtschenkoi
CCCCCCCAATGTTTTTTTTTTGAAACAAATTTATTGAATCAAAAGAGCCCCGCTAGGGGGAACAAAGAAAACAAAAACCTAAAACCAACAAAAACAACACAAGACAACCTGCAATAAGGGACAAAGCTCCACAAACGAGCTAATACAACAAGACTCCACTTTGAGAATTTCTTATAGTCAACAAGTCCTTGAAAAAACTCACTAGTTCTTCCTTAATTCTGTCATCATCATTAATTAATTGTCCAACGCCATTTTTCAGTTTCCTAATTGATGAATTATGTGAGTTCCTTTTAATGCATGCATGGAAATATGATGAATTAACATCTCCTTCATTTGCCCATCTGATTTTTACTTTGTGGTGGTTAAACATTCTCTCATAGTGTAGCATTTTAACATATTCTATCCTCATTTGCTTTTCTTTTTCCCTTAATTCTACACAATTTAGATTTCTGGCATTCTCCTGTTGGGCTTTGATTAAATGTAGTCTCATTTGATGCACTCTACCTGCCATACCTTTGGTGAATGGTATAAATTTCTCCTTGATGTTATTCTTAATCAGTTTCAGTTTCTTATATAATTCACCTTATGCACGAGCCCTCCCCGACTTTGGCCACCATCTAGACATAAAATCATTAAACTCAGGCATTTCTAACTAAAAATTTTCCATTTTCAAAGGTTTATTACCTAATTTTTCTTTAACATCAGTTTTGATTAACCCATGACTATGATTTGAGAGTTCAGGGGGAAGAAACATCACTGATGACTTATGGAAATAGAAAATCCATTTATCATTCACTAGGATTCTATCTAATTCAGAAAATGGGATCAGTTTTTTGTCTATCAGACCAGGTGAATCTATTTCCCTCAAACTGATGGTCAAAACATTTAGATGATGTTAAGAAATTTTTAAGTTCCCTAGTGTCTCTATCAAGGACACGCTGACCATTAAGTTTCTCTTCCGGAATAGCTATACAATTAAAGTTGTTGCATGTTTCTAACTCAGGTTATTAGGGAGTTCCAAAGGGGCTCCCTGTCCCTCTCTTTATGCCATCCATAAATGGCTGATAAAACGAAAGAGGAAAAAGGAGTTTGAACCTCCATATGCATAAACTGAGCCTCACTCTTAGTCAGTTTTATGCTCATTTTAATAATGTCCCAACATACCAAGATCCTGCCTGCTGGATGCCTACAAAAATTATTTAAATTTTTCCATCCATTAGGTAGCACTACTTTGCATATCTTCTGTACTTTCTCCTCATTTAATTTATTTTTAATGAGAACACCACAATCCAGGTGATTTTTAATGATGAATAGTTTAATACCCTGCTACTTTATGCTATTATTCATGCCCCTTACATTACAAAAAGTTATATTCATTATTAATTAGATAAGTCAAGGGGTACCTTTCCGGCTTTCTTACCATCTGAGGCATTTTTTGGCGACTAGATTTGCATGTTCTCCACTTGGTATTCCTCCCCCATTGCCTGTTGTATTGCATTCTCAAATTTCTTATTCTCCTCCACTTCCCTATTTGCTTATTTAACTTATATCTGGATTTCTTATTTGCTTTTCCAGCCAAGCTGCCTCTTTATGTCATATATGAGAGGCCTAGAGTTGTTTGGGGGGATTTCTCCTCCTCAAGATTAACATCTGTTCCTACTTCTGCAATGCTTAACTTTTCCTTTCCCCTGAGGTGTTTGGGCAAGATTCATTTGCATATATGATTCAGTTCCTTGCTCCTTCCTTTGGCCTTGTCATGTTTAGATATTTTCTTTGGTACCCACATCTTTCTAGCAGGGATTTCCTCCTCTTTGTGCACTAGGGGATTCTTTGGGCATTTGCTATTCCCGTGCTCGAATGTTTGGCAGTTCTTGCACCTCTAAGGGAATCATTCATATTCAATCCAGTGTATAAACTTCTGTCCCTCAGGGCCTACAATTTCCATCTGTTGAATGGGCTTGTTTTTGGGAGACACCTCAACACATATTCTGGCATAGTCCATTCGAAATTTTGCAGCTATGATCACCTCCGTACAGATGGATTTCCCCAGTGCACTCCCAATACTACTCACCGCCACTGCATTCCATAAAATAAGGTCAAGACCAGGGAGCCGTGCCAAATGGTAATCTCCACATTGAATTTCATGTGCGACTCCGAACTGGAAATCCATTCCTTCAACAGTAATGGTCGACTGTCGAAGAACCAAGACTCTCCCATGAGCACCTGCAGCATGTCAGGTTGGTTGCTGAAATTAAATAGGAAAAGACCATTTGGGAGTGCAGATTTTTGATGTGATAATAACAGTATTTATAATATATCAGATTACAATGAAAATTTTGGTTCAGTTTATGTAAAAAAGTTATATAACAATTAATGAATAATAATCATGAACGTGCAATGTGGGATTTTTTATATTTTTTTGTAGTATTAGTCAATTCCACATCATCATCACATAACGCATGATTTTCAACTTTTCGCTATTTTAGTTCTAAAAAATGCATTATATATTTGATTCAGAGTGAAGACTCGTCTTCATAAAAACAACCTCACGGTAAAAAAAATTAACTCCAACTCTTATTAATTAAAATGAAAAAGTTTATTAGTAACTATGTGCATTATATTATTAAATTAATATCATGTTGAAATTTCATAATACCTGGCCAATGTCTTTTTTATATTTTGTTATGTTTTCTACACTTTAATTATAAATTTTTTAGTACATACTCCCTCTGTCCTCTTTTACATGTCACTTAATCGAATTTTTTTTTCACTTTTACTTGTCACTTAACCATATTTAATGCGTATTTAATATCAACAACTACCTTAAAATGTCAAACATTAATCATTTCTTTATCATAATCAATAAAAAATTATTCATCACCAGTAATAATCTACCGATTTTACTTTTTGCATAAATTTAAAAAAA
The DNA here is from genome assembly GCA_002312845.1 of Kalanchoe fedtschenkoi. Lineage (NCBI taxonomy): Eukaryota > Viridiplantae > Streptophyta > Magnoliopsida > Saxifragales > Crassulaceae > Kalanchoe > Kalanchoe fedtschenkoi. The sequence continues at coordinate 508,160 of NQLW01000055.1, forward strand.
AAACACTAACCACTCACTCATTAAATTTGTTCAACTACTAGCATTTACTTCACCTTAATTTACTCAAAATAACCTTAAACAACATGTATTAGAGGATGAAGGGAGTAGGTTTTTTTATGTTGTAATAATGATAATTACATGTGTATTTAAATTTGTAGATGAGAAACTAAAAGAATTGATTAATTCTTGTGTTTACTTTTTAGTAAGTATTTTTGTGTATAATAAGTACTTTTTATTCTTGTGTTTTAGTAAGAATTATTAAAGGATTGGAAACTAAAAGTATTGACTAATAATAATCACTTTTTATTCTTGTATATATATGGATGCCTATCATCCATATTCCTATTCTTGTGGTTTAGTAAATATTTTTTCATATTAATTCTTGTGTTTATTCTTAATTTATTATGTTTTAGTAATATTTATTTTTGAGGGTTTACTTTTTAGGATAATCATTCTTTCAAATTGTGATTTTATTCACTTATCCATTCAAAAATCTATCAATTCAAATTATTTTATTGATATACATTAAATTAATCCCATATTAATTATAAAAAAAGGCTAGAAGGCTTTGATAATAAGATTGAGAAGTTGGTAAAAGTGAATGACTTAATTAGCGAATGGGGATAAACTGAATGAAAAAACACTGGAGAATAAAATTGAAATCGTTTAAGTTAAGAGTGGATTGAAAATAAAGGTATGTATGAGATTGTAAGGAGAAAAAAAAAGAGAAAGCCGACTTGTCAAAAAATAAAGGTAAGTATGAGTAAACAATTACAATGAAGGAGCGAAAAATAAGAGAAAGCCGTGCACAAAAAAATAATGACTATGCTAGTACGACTGAGGGAGTAATGCTGGTATTTAAATAGTTAGGCCTTGTTTTTTTGTACTTATTGGGCTCTATTCAGATGTGGTCTCTTAATGTATTAAGCATTCAGTGAACCAACCTTTTGTTTTTTTATACTGAATATTTTTTCATAAAGTCTGAATCATATCTTCTAAATTGTACCTCTTATTCGGTTAGAGGCACTCAACAATTGAAAAAAATAAAATACAAATAATCAAATTAGGAAACCCCTTGGAGAAAGGGATTCGATTCAACCTGCGTTCGTTCAAAGCCGAGGAGCTTCTTGCTTCAAAATTCCTCCTGCGTTCAGAGCCGAGGAGCCTCCTGCTTCAACCAGCAACAATCACCGCCTCCTGCAAGCTCCGCTGGCCGGATCAGATTTCAACCTACCGTCCGACAATCAGTTTTTTCGAAACCCTATCTCAGCAGTCCAACATCGGTAAGATTTCCACTTAAGGTCAGATTTATGTTAAGTTAAATATAATCTTTTCAATCTGCTTTTGTTTCTATTTGCATCTCTTCTTCTTCCGATAATTTTGAGTTTGTTTTTTCCATCTGGTATGGTAATGGTTGTTAGCTGATTTATAAGTGTTTTGTGTGCTTTATTAAAAGTTGATCTGAATTTGTTCTTTCAACAACCAAAAGATAAAGGAAAAATTGATTATAGATACACAGGTGAGAAGGAGATGTAATTGTGTACTTAATGTTGGTGAGTGATACACAGAGTAAGGAGGTTAGTTTTGGTCAAGGATACATTCATATTTCAAGCTTGTACATTTTATTTTGTCTAGCAATTTACACTGATACAAGCTTGTATTTTATTTTGTATATTTTTTATTTCACTCATGCTTCACAATAATAAATATTTTGTTTGAACATTATTATAAATTTCAATATATTTTCATATATGTTTAAAATTTATAAAAATTTTAATTTATAAACAGCTTGTAAATCATTCAGCAATCAGCATTCAGATGTGTTATAAAGTAATTTACCAAATAAAAGTAAATCATTCAGCAATCAGCATTCAGATGTGGTTTGACCAGTGGTCTGACCATTCAAATTCTCATACAGCATTCAGCATTCAGCATTCAGCTCTTAATTTTACAGAACGACACCTTAGTCATATATGTAGGTAAGATAAAAAAAAGAGTAGAAGATTACGGAGAATATTTTTAAGCTTAGAACTCACTAGGAAAAAATAAATTAAAAAAAATCTGGGATGATATGTAGTCTTATTTACACTACCAGATTCTCACAATTTTACGTATTAATATTATCGGGTGTGAGACGGCCCAAAAGCATATTTCGGACGCGTATCGGACGCTCATAGGATTTTTAATGGGCTGACATTGGTTAATGGATCTTTATAGGATTCTTTTCGGATCAGTCTCGGAAATTTTTAGGGTTTTTATTTTCGGACTAGCCGTGGAGTGAAATCGGCGGGAAAGACTTTGGGCCTATTTCGGACTGATTCCGGACTAATATCGGGTATGAACTCGAATTTTATATTGATTAAAAAAAATTTGGACAATTTTCTGTTTCGGTATATTAATATTCGGTTTATTTTATGACTTTTTTCGGGATTTTTAAATCTTCGGTATTTACTCGAATTTTTTCGGATTATTATTTTAGAACTCATTTTGGATTATGTAAATCTTCTGGACATATTCGAACTCATTTCGGCTTTTTTTTCGGACTAATTTTTGGCTTTTTTTTGGATCTGTTTCGGATTTTTTAATAAATTTGTTTTATTTCTCTCTTTTTCGGACTAATTTCGGTATTTTTTTGGATATTTGTCCAATTTTTTAATAAATTTTTTATTTCTTCCTTTTTCGGACTAATTTCTGTATTTTTTTTCTCTTTTTCGGACTAATTTTAGGTATTTGTTCGGACATTTTTCGGATTTTTTAATAAATATTTTTTATTCTTACGCTTGTTTTAAGTCTCTCGGTTTTTTCGGTTTAAATAAGATGTTAAATTTTTAATGATACATCAAAATTAAATTTATAAATCTTAAACTGAAGATAATATAATGGTATAATTAAGAATTAATTTACAATTTTCTTACTTTTGAATCTACACAAAATTAACACATCTAACACCTCATTATATAACCTCAATTAATCCATATTAAAGGTGAATTACACACCCTAAAAAACCTCTTAAAAAAGTTCGAAACCCATCCGAAATTATCCCTCAAATTAACCCCCTAAATCTCCTATAATGGTCCGAAAATTGCCCTATATATTTAAGATTGTATGTCCGAAAATTTTGTGCAATTGGTCCGAAAAAATTACGAAAGGAAGTCCCCTATTAGTCTCCAAAAAGTCCGAAAAAATTTTAATCCGAAACAACTCCGCCAACGATACTCTATTTATAAGGTATTTTAATCCCATCCCCTGGAAACCGAAAAAAAATCCGATACTCAATCCGCAAATTTATTTTGAGGAAGGTTTTCGTGTATAGTATTATGACCCGAAAAATACCTGACCTGTTACGGTAAAAATATGGTCCGCAACAAAAAACAATTCTGGTAGTGTTAAATAAATAATAATTTTTGATAGAATTTGATTTTGATTAGGATTCAAAGTTAGATAAATTAATTTTTTATAGAATTTGATTTTGATTAGGATTCAAAGTTAGATAGGATTAGATTTTGATTAAGATGTATAATTAAATTAAAATAAAATAAATAGGAGAAAATTAAGGAGAGCTTCCCCATATAAATTTTATTAAATGTAGAATTTTGAACGCTTCACTTCTTCTTTAATATATATATATATATATATATATAAATTTTGGGATGTTGAAAATACATGCACTAACATGTCACGTGGAACATGGCCCAATATTCAACTACGTGAATGACTTTACTTCCGAACATCTATTCCCTCGACTTGGGATTGCCGGCTTCAAACTGAAATGATGATAAATAGCACAAAATCTTTAGAACAGTCAACAAATCATGATTACCAATACAAAATGTAGTAGACTACTCCCTCCGTCCTCTAATACATACTCCCTCCGTCCTCTAATACATGTCGTTTACGGTTAATTTGAGTAGATTAAGGTGAAGTTAATCCTAGTGGTTGAACAAATTTAATAGGTAGGTGATTAACAATTTTTTGAAAAAGTTCGTGCAAAAAGTAAAATTGGTAGATGATTATTGGTGAGGAATGTATTCTTTATTGATTATGATAATGAAGTGATTAATGTTTGATATTTTAAGGTAGTTGTTGATATTAAATACGCATTGAAAATTGGTAAGTGACAAGTAAAAGTGGACAAAAAAATTCGGTTAAGTGACATGTAAAAGAGGACAGAGAGAGTATTGTTTAAGGTTAATTTAAGTAGATTAAGGTGAAGTTAATGCTAGCGGTTGAACAAATTTAATAAGTGAGTGATTGGTATTTAAAAAAAAATAATTCATGCAAAAAGTAATATTGATAGATTAATATTGGTGATGAATGATTTTTTTATTGATTATGATAAAGAAGTTATTAATATTTGATATTTTGAGGTAGTTGTTGATATTAAATATGCATTGAAAATTGTTAAGTGATAAGTAAAAGTAGACAAAAAAATTTGGTTAAGTGACATGTAAAAGAGGACAGAGAGAGTAAATCATAGTAGCATTATACAATAAAAATATTATTATAAGACTTAGATTTGTGTGCGAAAATTACATCGTTTGGTTATCAAAATAAATTATATCATTTTGCGCACATAAAAAAAACGAAGTCTTTTGATAATCAAATCACATAATTTTTGCACATAAATCTAAGTTTTATAATAATATTAGGTTTGAAATGTAATGGTACATTTTAATATAGAAAATCAGTCCAAATTCTTTTTCATTGCACTCTTTTTGGAAATCATGGTAATTCTGACCGCAATTGGGAAAGCGGTGGTAGTTCAGGGTCCCTTTTGAGTTTTTTCCCTAAAAATATTTATTCAAATTAATAACAGATATTCATAAAGGAGACATTCTTAATATAAGCATTTTCAAATAAACACGGTATTTAAATATATTTTAAAGATAATTAAACAAGAAATACAACTTTGAGACTATTACTAACAGCTAATGACATACACGCTTTTCACGTTTCATAATGTTCCTTGCTATAAAATATGATATGATTTTCTGTATCTGCCGCCAGAAACAATTTCTATAAAATATGATATGGTTGGCCATCATCAAAAAAATGAGAATTTTTGAATTGGTGGCAAACATATAGATATAGTCATTGCAATATTAACTATAAAAATAAATATAAAAATAAAAGATAATACATAATCTAATATTTTTTAATATCATCAGAATATTTTTTAACTGTTGATTTAATTACATGTTTAAAAAATACTTCTAGATATTTATTTATATTTAGAGTATATTTAAACTGAATTATTAATCGTGGAAGAAAAGCCAAAAGTTGAAAATTTTCAATCTAGTTTTAGGATAGTAAAAATATTTATTTAAAACTATATCGGATAAGGTGAAGGCAGCGCCGCGCCACCACGCGGCAGTGGATGATGAGATTCCGGCGTAGAGTCTGTTTGGTGGCTGAATTTGCGTGTAACTTTTTTATACTTCCATTTGCCAAATCAAAACTGAGTATACATAAAATATATGATAGAAGATAAATAATTATGGTAAAAGAGTTTTTCTAGAAAAAATTTTCATTTAATAAAACAATAATTGTATCTTATGTTTGACACGCGGGCACAGATAATGCTACATATCAGTCAACACGTAAAATCATTGATACAATCATTGGTTTTTCTAATAAAAACGCCAATGTCAATTCCGGTTTTGATAAATTAGGATAAAATCAAAATAAAATAAAATAAAATATAGGATACAATTGAAATAAATAGTAAAAATGAGGTAAATTGGAAAAAAAAATATGACATATATGTATTATTTGATTTTGACATTGAATTATGATAATAGAAACTATAAGATTTTTCGGTCTTGTGAAAGTTATACATAAGTAGTTTTGGATTTGAAATGTTTACTAACAATAAAAAAACATAAATATAATTGGATAGTATATGTTTTAGGGATAAAATCTGGGGGGAAAATCCAAAAGGGGCCCTGAACTACCACCGCTTATCCAATTGCGGTCAGAACTACCATGATTTCCAAAAAGGGCGCAATGAAAAAAAAATTGGACTGATTTTCTAAATTAAAATGTACCATTACATTTCAAACCTAATATTATTATAAGACTTAGATTTGTGTGCAAAAATTATGTCATTTGATTATCAAAAGACGTCGTTTTTTTATGTGCGCAAAATGATATAATTTATTTTGATAACCAAACGATGTAATTTTCGCACACAAATCTAAGTCTTATAATAATATTATGTTAGGAATGTGATGGTAAATTTTATTTTGGAAAATCAATCCAATTTTTTTTTCATTGCACCCTTTTTGGAAATCGTGGTAGTTCTGACCGCAATTGGGTAAACGGTGATAGTTCAGAGCCCCTTTTGGGTTTTATCCCTAAAATCTAAAAGGGTTCTGAAGTATCACCATTTACCTAATTGCGGTCTGAACTATCATGATTTTCAAAAAGGGCGCGATAAAAAAAATTAGACTGATTTTTAAAATAAATAATATTATTTTGCGCACATAACGAAAATAATGTCTTTTTGCACTCAATTATCAATAATTTTATCAACAAATTTAATAAGATCAATTATATTTAAGTGTTCAAAGAAACTGATCTTAAACATCTTCCAAAATCAATCCAATTTTTTTCATCGCACCTTTTTGAAAATCGTGATAGTTCATACCGCAATTGAGCAAGCGGTGATAGTTCAGAGCCAATTTTGAAGTTTTCCTATATTTTAAATCGGGTTGCACTCCTAAGAATGCTAGGATCTAATTTGTAAAAAATAATCTATGAGAAAAGAACAAAGGATATGAAAAAATTGTCCATGAGATTTAAATAGAGAAATTAATTGATTTTTAATTAAATTATTATTGAAGTAGATTTAATTGTAAAAAATGACATCGACAAGATAAGGAATCAGGACCAAGGAACCAAGCAGGAAACGAAGACGGACTGGTCAACTAATTAAACAGATCCCCAACGGCGTCTAAGGTTTCCGTCATCGCTCACCATGTGGCCCACCCCTGGGCCTACACGTGGCAAACCTTATAAAAAGCCCAAACGGCCCAATCCCCATATTCAACCTTCTCTTCCACTATCTCCCCACCTCCATTTCAATCTCTGCAACTGCCTCCGCCGCCGGCGTGTTTCCCGATGGACTTCCGCCACCGCCCACCGCCATACTCCAAGCCGCACATCCGATCTCTGAACAGGAACCCTCGACCTCAAACCAAGGCTATGTCCACCGCCGGCGGAGCGGGATCGGAGATTCCGAAGTCGTCGGACGCACTGCCCATGCCGCTCTACTTCACCAACGCCTTCTTTCTGACGCTCTTCTTCGCCATGGTGTACTTCCTGCTCCACCGCTGGCGCGAGAAGATCCGGACGTCAACGCCGCTCCACGTGTTGACCTTCTCCGAGATCGTCGGCATCACCGGGTTCGCCGCATCTTTCATTTATCTGGTCGGATTCTACGGCATCGACTTCGTCCAGTCCGTCATCCTCCGATCGTCGCATGATGGAATTTGGGACTCCGACGAGGAGGAGGAGGTTAAAGTCGAAGTCAACTCCTTCTCCGCCGGAGTCGACAACTGCTCTCCGGCGGAAGCGCGTACTCCGCTTCCGTCTCTGGCGTCGGAGGAAGATGAGGAGGTCGTGAAGTCCGTCGTGGACGGAACGTTGCCGTCCTACGCGCTCGAATCCAGGCTAGGGGACTGCAGGCGGGCTGCGTCGATTCGACGCGAGGCGCTGCAGAGAGTTGCACACAAGTCGCTCGACGGATTGCCTTTGGAAGGCTTTGACTACGATTCGATACTGGGGCAGTGCTGTGAGATGCCGGTTGGGTTTGTGCAGATTCCGGTAGGGATTGCTGGGCCGTTGCTGCTTGATGGAATGGAGTATTACGTGCCGATGGCGACTACCGAAGGCTGTCTCGTGGCGAGCACCAACAGAGGATGCAAGGCTATTCATTTGTCCGGCGGAGCTTCTAGTGTTTTGCTCAGGGATGCCATGACAAGGGCGCCGGTTGTGAGGTTCGATTCAGCCAGAAGGGCTGCTGAGTTGAAGTTCTTTCTGGAGGATCCTATGAATTTTGAGACCTTGTCGATTGTATTCAACAGGTTGGTTTGTGCTCTTGAAGACAGAAAGTGCTGCTGGTTTGGTTGTGCATGTGCTAATGTTGTGAAATGGTGTTTCTTGCTGTAGGTCGAGCCGTTTCGGGAGGCTTGAGAGCATCAAATGCGCTGTTGCTGGGAAGAATCTGTACATGAGATTTTCGTGTGTGACAGGTGATGCTATGGGCATGAACATGGTCTCCAAGGGAGTACAGAATGTGTTGGACTTTCTTCAGAATGATTTCCCTGACATGGATGTCATTGGAATCTCTGGTAATAAAGTTGGGCAATTTGAAGTTGTCTGATTTTTCAGATCATTGAATCTCAATGGTGTTTGATTTAATTTTTCCTTTTTAGGGAATTATTGTTCTGATAAGAAACCTGCTGCGGTGAATTGGATTGAGGGCCGGGGAAAGTCTGTGGTATGTGAGGCTGTTATCCCAGAGGAGGTGGTGAAAAGGGTGCTGAAGACGACTGTGGCTGCCTTGGTTGAGCTTAACACACTCAAGAACCTGGTTGGGTCTGCCATGGCGGGAGCTCTTGGTGGGTTCAATGCTCATGCCAGCAACATTGTCTCTGCTGTCTTCATTGCAACTGGTCAGGATCCTGCTCAGAATGTGGAGAGTTCTCACTGCATCACCATGATGGAGGCTGAAGGCAAAGATCTCCACATCTCAGTGACCATGCCATCTATAGAGGTAACCTATCACACACAAACCTTGCTTCAAGTCCTACAGTCACACATTTTTTTTTATGACTAGAACCTTGGTTTAATGTCCTCTTCTTCCAGGTTGGTACAGTTGGAGGAGGTACACAATTGGCATCTCAATCAGCTTGTCTAAACTTACTCGGTGTCAAGGGTGCAAGCAAAGAGTTGCCCGGAGCAAACGCAAGGCGCCTGGCTGCTATCGTTGCTGGCTCAGTGCTTGCAGGCGAGCTCTCCCTCATGTCCGCACTTGCGGCGGGGCAGCTTGTAAATAGTCATATGAAGTATAATAGATCGAGCAGAGATGTCTCCAAACTGTCACATTGAGGAGCGAATCAATTTGACATAGTGATAAAGAAATAAAAGAATCAAATTCTAAGTGCACTTTGCTTGTAAACCTATTTTCTTCGGTTGTATTTATTGGTCAAGACATGGATCAATCCGATTAAAACAGTAAATGCCAACATTCATTCATATTTTATTTTTCTACCACATTGCACATCTTTAAATGTTGGAGACGAAAAGGAACACATTGCCGAAACAGGAGCACAAGCTAGACACTAATATAAAGCAAAGTTGACAAAAGCAGCTGTTAACACTTGGTTAAGTCGCGCAGTCTGTTGCTAAGGGTTGTCAACTTCTGGTTCTGGATCATGAAGTCGGAATCCAAGTAAAGCTAAACTCGAATGGAACTTTCATCCCTGTGCACCACCACTATAACAGACCTTTTAAACATCCGGTTGCTCGAACGGGACACGAACTAATAACTGACCATGAAGGGTTATGACGGCTGATGTCTGGTGAGGATCAATCCTTGATGGTAATGTCACAACCTGAAACAAGAGTTCCATTAGCATTTTGGATGAAGAAATATTTCTGAAATGTTATATATTTATATCTTGGCCAAACTGTGTAACATGAAAATAGAATTGATCCCAGATGTTGGTCATGCACATACCTTCTTAAATGGTGTTACACCCCATGGGTTGTCTGGCTGCCCTGGCTCACCAGATATGACCACACGTCCAGCGGGATCTGACTGAACTTTTACCTGATTCAAAATCCAACAAAATTTAGAAACTGGAAAACATATAATCACTCATAATATATATCCAGAAAGGAGGTACTTGCAAGAGCATCTATTATCAAAATGTGGGGCCACGACAGCGGGCTGTTCTTCGGATTTATCATAAAAATTAACAAATAACAAAGTTCCACATACCTCCTCGCGCAATAGGCCTGGTACCAAAGCATAAATCTCAAAGCATTCTCTCTGAGTATTGGAGCAAATATTCAATAATCAGACACATTTGCAAAGAAATCCGATTCATGAAACACAATGCCTACCCTAAAATACATATCAAAAGAAACATACCGTTTTCTGTACATTAATTTTCACCCAGTTAGCTGGTGCTCCAACATCGATAACTGATGTCTCATATCTGCAACGAAAATAAATAACATTCATCTAATAAATGTCTGCATATTGACAATACAGTGATTAAGAGTTGAGACAGATCTTAACTTTGGTGCATCTGTTTTCGCACGCACCATTCTGAGTGCCTGTTCAACTGGAGACTGCATTTTACGCTTCATGGTACCTGGACCAAATAAAAAACAAAAAAACAAAATTCTGAAGAGGGGGCCATAGTGGTTATATGAGAGAGTATAAAGATAAGATTGAGGAACATATATCAATACCAACGGTTTTAAGCTGCTTTTCCCGCTTTGGTGTAGTACTCAGATTCTTTTCCTACCCGAAACCGTAAGAAGCATTGACAAATATTGACAATTTCATAATCAAACTAACCAGAACAGAATAAGTTTATTTTACAAGAGTAACCGAAAGCCATTCGCATACCTTATTAATCGTTTCAGTGACCTCACCATTCCCTAGGCGGTGCTGATGCCAACCCTGTATAGCTCGAGCAGCAGAATCTCTTCTTGCTCTACCTGACACTAACCCATGAATGTCAGCCTGCAGTCAATTTGGATACCATTTATTAGCAACAACAATTATCCTGGTATCTCATTTCACTAAGGAAAAATTAAAGCCCCGGGGTTTTACAAGACTAGAACAATTTTCATTGAACCCTGGGACTCTTCAGGGAGAGACAGTTTGGGATTAGCCTTGGAATTTGCAGATGAGTTCTTAGCACATGAATAATACATTAAACTGATCAACTGCTGGAAAATATACATAACAAAAGCTTCACGTATAATTACCAGATGATGGAGTTAAATGAAAATTCAATCCTACACTAAGGCTACATGGGTTACTCACTGTTGCCAGCTGAAAAAGTAATATAGTGCACAAAATGACGGTGTAAAACCAACAGACAACAATTTCCCACATATACTACAGCGCAAGATAAAAACATACTGCGATTGAATAGGAAGATAGTACACATGAAGAACCACCCGTATGGAAAAAGGAATTACATTTACCTGAGGTTCTAGACCTCCATGTTGTGTCAGCATTGCGCCAGAAATATTGAGCGCACCAGTGACAAACTTATGCTTTTCATACTCGAGTAGTGCCTGAAATAAAACATAGGAACTGGAAGAAACAAATAATGAAAAAAACCATCGCAGGCCAGCATAGTCAAAGAGTTTTAACACTACCTTCTCGTAGAAGATGCGAAACGTCCATGATATGGTCGTGCAAGTCCTATTGATGCAAAAACAAATTAGCTTAAGTCAGAGAACCAATTTACAATGCCCTCAACAAGTAAAAATACAGGTACAGGAGTAAGACAACGTGAATTAAGTTCCTCCTCTTTCCTTTCGACTTATTTCAATTAGAAAGGAGCACAGGGTTCAATATTACTGAATAACTGAATGTCACTCCTTTTACCAAACAAATTCTTAATTGTGACATTGTGGACATTCAACTAACTCGATGTACAGTACACAATGTTCTTTTGAATATACAATTTCATTCGGTAAACTCTATCCGAGCACACTCAGTCTATGATGGATGAGAGCTATACTTAATAATGACACGCATTTGACAATTACCTCATGATAACAATAAAAAGAAAGGTAACAAGAAAGACATTTCTTTGATAAAATCAAATCCTTACTTGGGGGGATTAAAGGACTCTCCAACTTGCCGCCACAGTTTGCAAGCAGTAACCTATAGAAAACACATATTGTTAGACTATGAGAGTCTGGAGCAAATTAACCACAAAATCGCACATGCTGAATTATTATTTATGGACAGTCTAATGTTTTAAGATTTCACAAACATTCTCTACAACCCCACGTAGCTGGTTGTCTAATATATGAATATAAAATAAAGCTTAAGGTAGTAATGAGGATAAACGAAAATCAGTCAAACCTGTTCGTAGCCACCCAACCGAATCACTGATCTCCAAAGCCTTTCCCACAAAACGAACATGAGTTGAACAAATCATGAAATATTTAGGAACCTCAGACATTGCAAATAGAGTACTGAAGCTTACTTGAGCAAATTTAATCCTTCTCCATAGAACTTTGGTGGTTTAAATTCCAAGCCTTTCTCTCTGCAGAAACTTTCAACGTCCTTCATGAATGCCATCTGCTCCTCTACAGTTCCTGATTCGTCACCTTCAACAAAAGGTCCAAGGCCTGATGATTTGTCAAACCCTGAGAAGTCATCTACTTGTCTCCCATCCTTTGTGTCCATGTCTTTCTCATCAGTAACAACGTAAGCTAGTTGATTTGTTATGCCCATTTTGCTTTCAGTTATTGCATTCTGTTCAAGTCCTGTACTCTCATCCACTACTGCCATGACATCAGCAACATCTTGAGAGATTTGAAGTGCTGAGGAATTACCAGAATCCCTCTCTTCAGTCACCGGAAACCTACACTCATCAAGATGCAATTCCTCCTGAGGAAATTCTTTCTCACCAACACCCTCTGTCGGGCCGTCCACCTCTTGGTTTGGATCCTCTCTATTTTCACCATCACGACTTTCCAGATGCTCTTGCACTAACAAACTCTCTTTATCAGCATCTATGGCCGCAATCCCGTCAATCTGGATTTCATCATTCTCCCCTAAGTCCTGTTTACCACCATTAACCAAGGCTACCACATTTGATTCAACATTCTGTTGCTCGCTCGAGTTCACTTGCTGAAAATTCAGTTCTATGTGCTCAACATCTAGTGATGATGAAAGCAACTCGTCAACCTTAGTTTCCTCCTCACCAAGCAGATCTCCAACACAAGCCGCCTCATGTGTTGGATCTTCAGCTTGTTTGTTCTCCTCCACCTTCAAATCCATCTACATCAGAAAAATCACAGAGCCAAGTTCAGTTGAAAAATCTAAAAATGAAAAAGAAAACATAGAATACTTCATAAATTAAGCTTCAAATCCACCTAAAGCTGCAAATCACAACACCGAAAACCCCAAATTTCAATTAAGACCAAGACCAGTAACATACAAACAACTCCAACCATAAATCACATGCGTCCAAGAAACAAAGCATGCCCGCTTCTAAAACTTAACTCACCAGCCAACCCTAGCAATGTAGCCAAACCAATAAGAAAATCTAACACAAGCGAACATCACACATCAACTGAATTACGCATCATAAACATAACGAACGCGGTGTACCTGTTAAAAAAAACAGTCCTCTTTTTCACCATACACAAACCCTAATCTTCAAAAACACCGCTCAAAACCCAGAAAAGCTTCTGAAGAAGGCCGATTTGCTGAACAAACTCAGCAGCCCTCCTCACAGAATCTTCTGGGTATCTTGGAAAATGTTGGCTTCCCGAGAAAAGAAAACTAAATCGCAGGCAGATCGCCACCAAACACTGTCCCGCCCACACCGCCGACCACCCTGTTTTATCTCATGATGTCACGTGTCAGTCACGTGATATCCCTTATGTGATTCTTCAGCTCCTGAACTGTTCTATCGATTCTGATCCAACGGTCACAATAGTCAATAGGCTTTGTATTTCGAGATGCAGCATAAGAAAACCCATCTCCACCTCTCTCACTTCGTCCATCTTCGTCAGCCTCGCTCGCGCACAGCCGCTTCCGCCAGCGTCATAAGCTGTCCACAGGACAGCATTGGCTGCCAACTTCGTGGAGTGGGTGTCATTTGTTGAAAATTAACGTGTTTACATGCTGATTTTATTAACTGCATGTATCAAAACAAATCAAACAAAAGTAAGAAACCGAAGCATGATACTTCTTTTTATCGAATTACTACTATGGATATTCCGCCTTGTACCGTCAAATAAGATCGTCTCGAAAGCTTCTTGGTTGACCTGCTGACTTGTGGAAGCAGGAAAGTAACACTGCAGTTAACAGCAGAAAGCTTTTTTGCACTGCAGTAGAGAGGAAAAGAGAGCAATGATTTCAAGTGTTTTCCAAATGAAGAGAGTCTCCTCAATTTAGAGCTGGAGCCCTCTTATGCGATTACAAAAGAAGAGGGACAGGTGGCTGCGTAACCACTGCCCTCCATCTCTCCACATAGGGGCACAACTCCCCATGAAGCTTGAAACCGCTGGAACTGCCTCTGTTTACTCCTTCTCATGTTGACTGCAAGTAAAAGATAACAAAGCTGGACTTTTGTTTCATTAGCAGGCTGGGTAGTGGGTTGTGGTCGGCGTAAAGCAAAAGTAGAAACGGGCATGTCTCCAAAAAGAAGAGGGCTAGCCCTCGCCATGCACCGCGCATGTGCCCCGCTGGCGGCGGTGCGCGCGTGTGATTCCCTACTACCTCCTCACATTCCTTTTGACATAGTTCACTTGTATAAGTATATATAAGAAAATTAAAATATCATTTCCTACTCAATGTGGGATACAAGGATATTAATAAGTTACATATTGTGTATTTCATTGTATATGGATTTATCCAAAGATAATCATGCTCATTTATTACCTTTCCTAAATGTCACATATATCACTCATGAGCATGACAAATGTAACAGTCCCCCACAAATATGTCGATAATGACTTTGCAGGTATCCGTACCTTGTCTTCGACAAAGATACCTTTCGAGTTTGAACCTCATCTAGTTAATCAGCTCACGCCCCTACATGGACTAGTTGGAATATTTCACCTTAAATCTAAGCCATTTAGTGTGAGGGAGTTTACTAAGAATAGCAAAACACGAGCTAAAGAAGCGTCTCCAAAGATGGATGCGTTCATGGAGGAATCTTATCTTGTAACTGTGATCTCTCAGTAACATTCACTAGTTGGGCGTCTCCAAAGATGCACTACTAACATCTCGTCTCTTGACCTGACCCCATTCAGAGTACATGACTCTTACTATATTTGCAACTATTTCAGCATCTCTCAATTCATAGGGATAGACACTAACGTTTCTTATACGAGAATGTTTAATGTATATATATTATATGCTCAAGTCACTCGACAACTTGTTGTTACCACATTGAATCAACCTCGCGGGATCTCCACTCGTGTTGGTTGGGTTGCTATTGTAGATGACTTATTCATAAATTCTCAGTCTCATCTCTAACCTAAGTTTAAGGACTTATTTTAACTCAAGTCCTTTCGTCAAGCGATCTGCCACATTGTCTTTGAATCCAATAAAGTCAATGACTATGATCCTTTCAAACACTAATCCCCGTATAGATTTAAGTCTAAGTTGGAATGTGTCTCTTAATTTTCTCATTGTACTTGATATTACTTATCTTTGGAATTGTTGTTTGATTATCACAACGTACAGAGATATGTGGAATCGGTTTGCTAGTGAATGGTATATCTGACATGAGTTCATATAATCATTCAGCTTCCATCCAAGTAGTGTACAAAAGCACATAACTCGGCTTCAAAAGTAAAGTGATTTACAAAGTCTGTTTACTAGACTTCCAGGCTATTGCGCCTCCAGCTAGAGTAAATACATACTTTGTGCATCCATTAGAGCCAGAATTCATGGCTATCCAACTAGCATCACTATATCCTTCTAGCAAATCAGGATATCTCTCGTAATGTAGTTCAAAGGAAAACGGTTCCTTTCAAGTATCTCATTAGCCTATCCAGTGCACCCTAGTGACTCTTGTCAGGACAACTTGTGTATCTAGCTAGTTTTGAGACCGCAAATGATATATCTGGTCTCGTACCATTCGCTAGATACTGCAAACTCCCTATAATTTGAGAGTATCTCAATTGTGACTCGGGTTTTCCAGTCTTGTTCTTAGACAATGAAACCTTTTGATTATGTGGGATTCTTGCAGCTTCAGTATTTTGGTAACCATACTTTCTAAGTATGTCTTTCTCAATATAGTGAGATTGATAAATAGTTATCCCTTTAGCTTACTTTGTCAACTTAAGCCCAAGTATTACACTTGCTTCACCCATATCTTTCATGTCAAACTTATCTTGTAAGAATGACTTTGTTTCGGTTATGATATTTATATCAGATCCGAACATCAAGATGTCATCAACATAAAAACAAAAAGTTATATATGCTCCATACTTGATCTTGTGATAAACTCATTTATCACTTTCGCTTACAACGAAACCAAATGATAACATTGTAACATCAAACTTTGCATGCCATTGTTTGGGAGCTTATTTTAGTTCATATAGTGACTTAACAAGTTCGAAAACTTTCTTTTCATTCCCTGGCGCTACAAATCCTTCTGGCTGATCCATATAAATCTCTTCTTTTAGATTTCCATGAAGAAAAGTAATTTTCACATCCATTTGGTGGATAATAAATTCTCGAATGGTACCCAATGCTATAAGCACTTGGATTGTAGTCAATCTGGCAACGAGTGAATAGGTATCAAAATAATATATTCCTTCCCTTCGTTTGAACCCTTAAGCCGCTAGCCTGGTTTTGTACTTAACAATTGATCTGTCTGACTTAAGTTTTCTTTTAAAAACCCATTTACATCTAATAGTATTACACACAGGAGGGAGATTTACCAATTCACATGTCCCATTAGCAACAATGGAACTCATCTCACATTTAATTGCGCTCCTCCAATGCTTGACTTTAGAAGAAGACATAGGTTATTGGAAATTTATTGGATCATCCTCAACGTTGAAAC
The DNA here is from genome assembly GCA_002312845.1 of Kalanchoe fedtschenkoi. Taxonomy (NCBI): domain Eukaryota; kingdom Viridiplantae; phylum Streptophyta; class Magnoliopsida; order Saxifragales; family Crassulaceae; genus Kalanchoe; species Kalanchoe fedtschenkoi. The sequence continues at coordinate 524,965 of NQLW01000055.1, forward strand.
TGATATAACCACTTCCAAAGTGTTTGACAGTCCGAGCGTGTTTACTTTGCCTGAGTTCATCAATCTCTTTATTAGGAGAATTGAAATCTATTGGATCTGCCCCACATTTGATACCTTTCCACGTGATCAGGAGTTGATTCATGTGAAGGATCAATGTCAGGTCTTTTAGAGTGTTAAGATACTCTCGTTTTCATGAAAATTTCATTTTCACAGAATGTAGCATCACGATACTTCATAATTATGTATATGTCTATACCAGGAATTTCAGATTTAATAATCAGAAATCTCATAGCATGACTCATCTCCACATACCTTAAAAAGATAGTGTCAACAGTTTTTGGCCCAAGTTGAGTGTTTATGGTCAGACACCATAACTTTAGCAAGGCACCCCCACACACGAAAGTATTTCAGAGTTGGCTGTTTCCCAGTTAACATCTTGTATGGAGTGTGATCCTTATGCTTGGATGGAACTCTCTTCAGAATATAAAAACCCGTATTCAAAGCTTTACCCCATTAGTGTTTTTGCAATCCATAAGTTAATAACAAACTGTTAATCATATCTTTTAAGGTTTTATATTCACCAGAATTGCTTATATATTCACCAGAATTGCTTATATAATCACCAGAATTGTTTTTATATTTATCAGATTTTTTTATGGTCTTTACATATTATTTTTGCTTCCATATTCATTAGAAATGCTTCGATATTCACCAAAATTACTTATATATTCACCAGAATTGCTCCTTTATTTATCAGATCATTTCATATTATTTATTCATTATTTTTGCTTCCATATTCATCAGAAATGCTTCGATATTCACCAGAATTGCTTATGTATTTACCAGAATTGCTCTTTTATTTATTTGATTATTTTATATTATTTATTCATTATTTTTACTTCCATATTCATCAGAAATGCTTCGATATTCACCAGAATTGCTTATATATTCACCAGAATCGCTCTTTTATTTATTAGATTATTTTATGGTCTTTATATATTATTTTTGCTTCCATATTCATCAGAAATGCTTCGATATTCACCAGAATTGCTTATACATTAACCAGAATTACTCCTTTATTTATCAAATCATTTTATATGATTTATTCATTTTTTTGCTTCCATATTCATCAGAAATGCTTCGATATTCATCAGAATTGCTTATATATTCACCAGAATTGCTTCTATATTTATCAGATTATTTTATGGTATTTATATATTATTTTTGCTTCCATATTCATCAAAAATGCTTCGATATTCACCAGAATTGCTTATATATTCACTAGAATTGCTCTTTTATTTATCAGATTAATTTATATTATTTGTTCATTATTTTTGCTTCCATATTCATCAAAAATGCTTCGATATTCACAAGAATTGCTTATATATTCACCAGAATTGCTCCTATATTAATCAGATTATTTTATGGTCTTTATATGTTATATTTGCTTCCATATTCATCAGAAATGCTTCAATATTCACCAGAATTGTTTATATATTCACCAGAATTGCTCTTATATTAATCAGATTATTTTATATTATTTATTCATTATTTTTACTTTCATATTCATCAGAAATGCTTCGATATTCACCAGAATTGCTTATATACTCACCAGAATTGCTCCTATATTTATCAGATTATTTTATGGTCTTTATATATTATTTTTTCTTCCATATTCATCAGAAATGCTTCGACATTCACCAGAATTGCTTATATATTCACCAAAAATTCTCTTATATTAATCAGATTATTTTATATTATTTTTGCTTCCATATTCATCAGAATTGCTTATATATTCACCAGAATTGCTCCTTTATTTATCAGATCATTTTATATTATTTATTCATTATTTTTGCTCGCATATTCATTAGAAATGCTTCGATATTCACCAGAATTGATTATATATTCAGCAAAACTAACGAATACAAGACAGAAAATAATCTGATATATACAATGAAAATTCTGATGAATATATAAGCATTTCTGGTGAATATCGAGACATTTCTAATGAATATAGAAGCAAAACTAATAAATAAAAGACAGAAAATAATCTGGTAAATACAAGAGAAATTCTGATAAATATTTAACAATTTCTGGTGAATATCGAGACATTTCTATTGTATATGGAAGAAAAACTAATGAATACAAGCCAAAAAATAATCTGATATGTACAATGAAAATTCTGATGAATATGTAAGCATTTCTGATGAATATCGAGACATTTATGATGAATATGGAAGCAAAACTAATTAATACAAGCCAAAAAATAATCTGGTAAATATAAGAAAAATTCTGATAAATATATAAGAATTTCTGGTGAATATTGAGACATTTCTAATGAATATAGAAGCAAAACTAAAGAATATAAACTAAAAAATAATCTGATAAATACAGTGGTAATTCTGATGAATAAATATGTATTTCTGGTGAATATCAATATATTTCTGATGAATATAGAAGTTAAACTAATTAATACAAATCAAAAATAATCTGATAAATACAGTGGAAATTCTGATGAATATATAAATATATCTGGTGAATATCTCGATGTTTCTCGTGAATATGGAAGTAAAAAAAATGAATTTAGACCATAAAATAATCTCATAAATATATAAGCAATTTTGATGAATATATAAGCAATTCTGGTGAATATCGAGGCATTTCTGATGAATATGAAAGC
>NQLW01000055.1:528431-545664 GCA_002312845.1 Kalanchoe fedtschenkoi
GGTGAATATCGAGGCATTTCTGATGAATATAGAAGCAAAAAAAATTAATATAGACCATAAAATTATTATATAAATATAGGAACAATTCTGATGAATGTATAAGCAATTTTGGTGAATATCAAGACATTTATGATGAATATGGAAGCAAAACTAATGAATTTAGACCATAAAATAATCTCATAAATATAGGAGCAATTCTGATGAATATATAAGCAATTCTGGTGAATATCGAGGCATTTCTAATGAATATGGAAGCAAAAAAAAAATGAATATAGACCATAAAATTATTATATAAATATAGGAACAATTATGATGAATGTATAAACAATTCTGGTGAATATTAAGACATTTCTGATGAATATGGAAGCAAAAATAATTAATTTAGACCATAAAATAATCTGATAAATATAGGAGCAATTCTGATGAATATCAATGCAATTCTGGTGAATATCTTGTCAGTTCTGGTGAATATCCAATAAATTCGGGTGAATTGAATGCAAAGTATTGAAACGACGCAGTTTTGTACGAATAAAAATAACATCATTTAATTTAACTCAAACACAAAACGATATCGTTTTAAAATAAATCAAAACGACTTCGTACGGGGGAGTATCTACTCCCGTACCACAGAAGAGTTACTCGCTGGTAGGGGTCCTCGTGGAATCATGTCGGCTCAAGCAAGGTTGTTTGGTGGCATAAGCAAAGTAGGGTTTGCTGAGGTTGATTGTCAAAGAGAGAAATAACCGCTCTAGAAGCATGGAGGGGGATCTGCAGCTGCTTTTGGATTATTTACTACAAATGCGCAATGAGAATTCTGCTTTCTTTTATGCAGTGATAAGTGAGGAAGATCAGAGGATGAGCTATGTCTTTCGGGTTGATCCGAAAGCAAGGAGAAATTATGCTTGCATCACTGACACTGTTGTACAACATATAGATATGACATATAGCAGATTTCAGGAAGAGTTAGTTGGTGCACTGACATTGACTGCATCTAAAGTGGAGGAATGGGAAGTTATTGCATACCATGTTGTCAAATTTGGAGAAGAGCAGAAAGCTAACTTTGTCAGATTCAATGTTCTGGAGCTGAGAGCGAATTGTAGCTGCCAGATGTTGGAGTTCTCTGGGATTCTTGTGTAGGCATGTATTGGCAGTGTTCTGAGTGACAAATGTTAACCCTTCTATCCCATTACATTTTGAAAAGACAGAAAAGGGATGCGAAAAACGGTATAACTCTGGAAATGCACTCTAATACTATGTATACGAACTACTTGGAATCTCATAAAGTGCGATACAGCACTCTATGCCATGAGGAATTTAAGTTTGTGGATGAAGGTGCAAAATCCCTAGATACCTATAACATGGCAGTAGATGCTCTAGAGGCGTTTAAGAAAGAAACTGGACTCAAAGAATGAGGGAAACTATTCTGTGCCGAATGACTTATGGAGGCCCCAGCTCGCATTGGAAGCCAAGCTACCAATACTATTCAAAATCAGCATAGCCATGTAACAGAAAACATGTCTGAGGTCAGCCAGATTCCTCTTTTTCTTTCTTTCCCCTTTATAAGGCGCCTCATTGTTAGTTTGTCTACTGGTTTTATGTGTTTCCCTTTTATGGAATAGCCATTTATGAACCTCACTCCATGACACCAATACTTAGGCTATTGCTGTATTGAACTTTTAGTGAGTTTTTCTTTCTTTGGACCTCCGGATGGAGATGTGAAGTTCGTACCCCCGTAATATTATTATTATTCTAACATGTCCGAACATTTCCTTGATTGCAGGATGAAATGGACTAGAAAATCCAAGAACTTACCAGTGAGATGGACTACACAAATAAAAAGTGTAAAGTCTGCCGGCCCTATTTACCGTTGGTTATAAAAGACATTGCAGATCCCGAACATGAGCTCTCTCAGTCAAAGCTCAGAACATAAAGATGGATATGAAAGAATGCACATGATGAAGCTGCTATACAAGCCTGCGCATATCTCATAACTCATACTGGTTTCAAGAGACCTTCTGATGCTGCAAGATTTTTTTATTTTTTTTCGTGGAGTGTTTAGGTCAACAGGAAAACTGTTTTAGGCAAAGTTTATTTTTAGCATGTATAGGTAGATTTTGTAGATAAAGCGTTCCCTTACTACTCCCTCCGTCCTCTATTACATGTCGTTTAAGGTTAATTTGAGTAGATTAAGGTGAAGTTAATGCTAGCGGTTAGACAAATTTAATGAATGGGTGGTTGATGTTTTTATAAAAAAATTTGTGCAAAAAGTAAAATTTGTAGATGATTACTGGTGGAGAATGTATTTTTTATTGAATATGATAATGAAGTGATTAATGTTTGATATTTTAAGGTAGTTGTTGACATTAAATACGCATTGAAAATTGTTAAGCGACAAGTAAAAGTGGACAAAAATTTTCGGTTATGTGACATGTAAAAGAGGACAGAGGGAGTATTTCTTTAACATTATAGTTACATATTTTACCGAATTTTTTAGTTGAGCATATTGTAGATGGTTATCTCAAGGATCATATATATATATGAAGGAATTGCTCTGATAACTCCTTGCCAGTCTCCCTTTGTCCATGTTTCTGCAAAATCTTGCTAAATCCAGTTGAATGAGCATATTCAGTAACCAAATTGGGGTAATGGACTAAAGATGGATTTCAACAGAGTTCTGAGATCATACTTGACAAGTTCATGTACAAAATTGACAATAAATACTTTCATCATGTAATTAATGACAATCATCTATATAAACTGAATGAAAAATGATCCGTATCGTTCATGAGACCGTGCTATAGACTTACTGAATTGCTTCACGATGCTGTCACATATAGTGCTACAGTCGCCTATTCCTTTAAACTAAGTTTTGAGTTTTGGACTTTAACTGACATTTTGGATTTCTGGTCCTCCACGTCATGAAGTATTGAAAGTAGATTTGTGCGATAAAATTCACTCTTCTGATTTATGCTATCCAGCTCAGCAGTTAATTCCCTAATCTTCTTTTCCTTTTCAGCCTGCAACACAAAGTAAATTATTTGTCACAAGAGGCGCCACAATCAGAGAAAAGCTATCTTTAGAGAACAAAACATATGCCCCAAGCGAGGACAGTGGGTCCTTCATTCTAATTCAACATCGAATTTCTATTCATAAAAGGGTTTGAATTCACTGAACATAAGCCAGGATCTCCAGTAAAGGGCACCAGCTAACGCTGACTGAATCATTAATAGGATACACTCTAACAAAAAGGCATGATTAGCAAATAACTTACCATTGACTGGCTAGATGTAGTTTGATTTGCTTCTCCGGTCGACACTTCTTGGCTAGAACCGTTAGTCAAATAAATACCTTGTGTGAAAAAGCGGCTTTGATTCTTCAGTGCAGCAACCTTTTTACCAGCCTCTTGTAGAGCATCCATAGCTACTTTGTAGATATGGATAGATTTTGCCCCTTCTTCAACATATTTTATTGCCTCCTGCCTCAGATTATTATATCTAACAGTTCCAGATTCTTGTGGACTAATTGGTCCTTCTGAACCATGTTCATCCAAAGAAGACCCGGTTTTGGCCTTTCTTGTCCATCGCTTTAAGATGTAATGGGGAGGAAGCATGAGAACATTTTTTGCTCGAAAAACTGCCAATATATGTCTGCAAATTATGCCCGAAAAATCAAACAGTTGGCAAGTGCAGCTGGCTTTCATCTCAAGATCCATGAGCCTCACAGTGTGTGCTTTGTGCTCTTCACCGAATTTTGCCACCCTATATGTTGACATTGTCCCACAATCGTCCACTTTGGTGGCAGGATTTGCAAGAGTCTCAACTAGCTCCTCTTGAAACTTTAAAAAGATCCTCTTTGTGTAAATATTTGCAGCTTGCTTTTCCATAGGAGACGGTGTCTTTAAAATCGGTATCATATTGTTAGTATCGTAGTCGGCTTTAAGTTCCTTCTCATGCCAACTAGAAATCGCCCTTTCATATTGTAAAAAAAACAACTGAAAAGTGGTTGCGGCATTGAAAAATCCATCAAAAAACGAGCCTTCACTCTTTTCAGTTGCAAATATTTCACCAAAAAAAGAATCACGCAAATAAACAGGTACCCAGTGTTGGCGCGCACCATACATTGACTGAAGCCATTCATTATCCATAACATAGTACCTCTCCAAGAGTGATGACCAACATGATTCAAACTCCTGAATGCTATCTGTATCATCGATGCATTTATGAAACTCCGTCTCAAAAGTTGGATGAGACTGATATAGAGGAGCTAACTTTTCTTTCGTTTCTTTAAATATGCCATTCTTACATAAGCGATGACGAGTCTGAGGCAGAACCAGCCTAACAGCCATTTGCAAAATGCGGTCTGGCTCAGTTGTGATAGTGACAGGATACCGACCTGACATCGCACGAAGCCAACTTTGAAATAACCACAGAAAATCAGACTCTGATTCATCGACAAGCAAAGCACAACCAAATAATACCGGCTGTCCATGATGATTGATCCCAGAAAAATAAGCTAATGGTACTCTATGCCGATTTTCCCGGTATGACATGTCCAGTTTAACAGCATCTCCAAAATAGTTGAAATTCAATCTAGATGCTGCGTCGGCCCAAAACATATTCCCAATAGATTGATCAGCCTCAATCTGAACCTCATAATAGAAGTTTTGATTTTCAGCCTGCATTCGCTTTAAATAGTCTAACACATGCTGTCCCCCGCCTCCAAGGACCCTGTGCCTGTTCCCACTCATCTAGACGTCAAGTAAACCGCTGCAACAACCAAAATAACAACAAAAGAAAGCAAATAAAATGCATCAAAGCACAACCCCATGTCACCACTTTCTACAATACAAAACAATATGATAACATCTATTATCTAGTAAGTTTTGGCTTTTTTGAAGAATCAAACATTCAAAAAAAAAAAAAACTTAAAATGCATATATCAAGCACACTGAATTTACTTGCACACAGCAACAGTACCCAAAAAAAAAAAACCCTAGAATTTCCAGACACTGAAATAGCATTAATAAGTAGGACCAGATTCAACAACAATCAAGTAAAATCCAAAAAAATCACAGTCAGAAAATAATAAACAGAAACGTCAATTTTGAAACCTAATTAACATTCGACATACAAAAGGGGTTCCGAAGTATAGAAGAATATTTAACCTGAAAGTATGTTCAGTTTTTCCCGAGGATTGCGTCGGATCAGTTATGCGGATGAATTGAAATTCGAAGCGGCCCTGAACGAAGCTCTGATACTCGCCGGCGACAGCCACCACCAGTTTGCTCGGAGCTCAGTTGCGGTTGAGCATCGGTGTGCTGTCGAAGCATCTGATTACTACCTCTGGCCACGGCCCATTGGGCCCATAAGGTGTCTGACTAATTTTATTTTGTTTTTTTTAGAAAAAACATATATAATGAACATGTCATTTTGAAAAGCTACACAATGATTCATCATTGGTTTAAATTTTTTTTTAATTTTTAATAAGTTAAGTGACTGATTAAAATGCTACATGATAACTTATTGATATGTCCATGGAACACGTGATGATTCATCTTATAGTTTCTGTTGTATAGTATACACTGTCACACTCCCTATGCTACATCGCCAACTAGTATGAGGTCATTTTTATTGATAAAAAAAATGACTCTGACAGTACAAAAAAAGTGTGTAAATGGATAAAACTAGAAAGCATTCATGGAAGAGCGTGACTTATTTAGAGCTAAAATGAACAGTATTACATAACAGAAAAATACCAGGAAGATTTGGTCATCAAAATGAACTAGAATTGGAGTGACTTTCGTGGCAAGTAGCGAACTAGAGTGACATAGTAATGACATGGATGTTAGGAAATTTGATTTCCTACTCCATATTGGGTTATTATTATGAATTTTCAATTATATTATTTATATAATGAGTTGATATTCTGTGATCAATAAGGATCGTTATAATTTCTAGAATATATGAATGATAACGAGTAGATATTAATATTGCCTAATTAAGGGGATTATGGGAACCCTAATAAACAGTTACAAATAGTATCAATAAAGATTATTGGTTATGGTCCCCAACACACCTAATAAGCAATACGAGCTCTTCTTCTCTCAATCAGAAAGAGAGACTAAGGTCTCGTAGTGAATAGAGTTATTTGGTTGAGGAAGACCATACCATATTGTTCTTGCTTGGTGAAGACATTCTGCAGCAGTACACACAGTCAATCACCAAGCCATCATGAATTCAGATATTTCATATTTTTATTCTTGATAATTAACATGAAAGATCTTGTACTTGAGAATTAATTTTCAAACAAGTGGAATCAGAGCCAAACATGCTTAATTATTAAGAATTATATATTGTTATTTGATGTAACATCAAACTGTAGGGTAATATTGTATGTGAAATTTTATCTTTGCTTGATTTATTATCAATTAATTAAATCTACTTCATGAATTCAGATTCAATTTCGACTATTCATTTAATCATTAATATATATATACATATATATTCGAATATCAATTTTTTTGTATTTGTTGACAACTTTTAATCTGTATTAAGTAAACTTTAAATCAACCATTAGTATTTTTTTAATTATTTGGGTTTAATTATTATTATTATTATTAAATATCGGTAAATTTATAATTTTGAAATGATATAATTGAAACAATATGTCGCCAAAATGACCTCTTTTGTGGATATTATTTTTTGTTTTAAATTATAATTTTTTTGTACATATGATTTTGTAATTATTTATCGACCCAAAGGAAGGTGAATTTTGACAAAATTATGTGAACGATTGTTGTGGTAAAACGAGTGTTGACTATCCAGTTTACATATGAATATAAATCGGTCCAAATGAAGATTCATTATTTGACGTGTCATTGTTATCATTATTTAGTTACAACACCAATATGTCACTTACTCATTAATATGTTTTCCAAAGATAAAATTTTAGTGGAGTGTTTGATGTCTTGGAATGAGTAACCTTTATTGAATTTTAATAATCTAAACTTATGTGACCCTTATTTTCTTTCATTCTAAATCCAGTTTTTGTTACTATTGCTCCAAAATTTTCCGCTGAAGCTACTAATATCCCGATGCTTAGTGGCACAAACTCTAAAGATTGGAAAGAGACCGTCAAAATTGTCATCGGTTGTATGGACTGGGATCTAGCACTTAGGACGGAGCGACCCACTGACACTTCAGATAGCCTCAATGAGGTTAAAATTAAGAAGTGGGATCGTTCTAATCGAATGTGCTTGATGATCATGAAACGTTCCATTCCGTAAGTATTTCGGGGCTCTATTTTTTAGAGTGAGAATGCTCAAAAATTTCTCAAATGAATTGAACAATACTTTGCCACGAATGAAAAGTCAAAACTGAGTAACCTTTTGGATAAACTCGTTTCTATGAAGTATCGTGGAAAAGAAAATATAAGGGAGTGCATAATGGAGATGTTTAATCTTGCATCAAAACTCAAGTCACTTAAGTTAAGCTGTCTGAGGACTTGCTCGTGCACTTGGTTTTGATCTCTCTGCCTGCACACTTTGGTCAATTCAAGGTGAGTTATAACACTCAAAAGGATAAATTGTCCTTAAATGAGCGTATATCTCACTGTGTGGAAGAGGAAGAGAGATAACAGCGAGATAAGACTAAAAATGCTCACTTGGCTTTGATCTTAAAGACTCAGAAGAAAAGGAGAGCCAAGGATACTATGGAGGGAACTTCTCAATAGAAGAAACCAAAAGTTCAAAATAGTGAATTCATTTGCCATTTTTGGAAGAAGCCGAGACACATGAAGAGAGAGTGTCTCAAATATGCTGCTTAGTGTGTACTTAAGGATATTTCGTGGGTAGATTCTGGTACCACTACTCATATAAGTATATTTATACGGGGTTGCCTGTGGAGCCGACTACCAAGTGATGCTGAAAGACTCATCTTTGTGGACGATGATAACAAAGTTGCAGTAGAGGCTATTAGAAGTTTTAGATTATTATTAAAGACTAGAGTTTGTTTGGATTTATTAGCGACTTATGTTGCACCGTCTTTTCGATGGAATTCAATTTCAATTTCTATTTTGGAAAAATCTGGTTTTTCTTATTCATTTGGAAATAATAAAGTTAGTCTCTATAAAAATTCAAATCTTATTGGATCTGGTTGTTTGAAAGATAATCTATATATGCTTTATGTTGTAAGTTCTTACAATGGTATATTGCAAACAAGTTCACATGGTACAAAACAAAAATTAAATGAGGATTTTACCACTTAATGGCACAAGCGTTCAGATCATATCTCTAAACAAAGAAATTCAGAGACTTGTGTCGGATGGAATCCTTGATCCTTATATCTAACAGACTTTCAAGTTTGTGTTCAGTGTATCAAGCGGAAACGAACAAACAAAAGAAAATTAGGTGCTCAAAGAGCTTCAAACATCTTTGAACTAATACACAATAATATTTGTGGTCCATTCCCTATCGCTTCTTGGAATGGACAACGATTTTTTATTACATTCATACGTGATTACTCTAGATACTGGTACTTATATTTGATACATGAGAAGTCGTAATCTCTTGACATTTTCAAATCTTTCAAAGCTGAAGTTAAACTTCTACTTGGAAAGAAAATTAAGACTGCCAGATCTGATCATGGTGGTGAGTACTACGGTAGATATGATAGATCAGGAGAACAATGTTTAGGGCCATTCACTCTTTTCCTCAATGAGTGTGGAATTGTTCCACAATACACTATATCGGGCAAGCCCAACATGAATGGTGTTGTATAACGAAGAAACCGAACTCTTAAAGATATGGTTTGGAGTATGATTGCTCATTCTTCCTTACCAACATCATTCTGGGGAGAAGTCTTAAAGACCGGAGTTTATATCCTTAACAAAGTACCAAGTAAGGTAGTTTGCAAAATCCCTTATGAGCTGTGGACAGGCAAAAAACCTAGCATTAGGCACTTACAAATTTGGGGTCATCTAGCTGATGCGTGACCTTATAAGCCGCATGAGAGAAACTTGACTCAAGAACAGTTAGCTATTATTTTGTTGGGCACACTGAATGCTCTCGAGGCTACAATTTTTATGATCCCACATCAAGATCTATTTTTAAAATGAAAAATGCGAGATTTCTTGAGAATGTTGAGTTTGGGAGAGAAGAAAATTTAAGAAATATCAATTTTGAGGAAGAGTGTGTTATTAACTACGAACAGGTTATTGTAACTGTTATTGTTCGTGACACAACTCTATAAATCAATAACGATGTTCAGGCTTCTATCCTTGACATTGTTGTACTTCAAAATGACAATGAAGCTCTTCCTCATGCACCACCTGAAGATAAAACTCAACAACCTCAAGAATTACCAATAAGAAGATCTATTAGAGAAAGAAGAAGTGCAATTTCCAATGATTATGTTGTATTTCTGCAAGAACATGAGGATGGCATTGGTTTAATGGAGAAAGATCCAATCAACTTCTATCAAGCCGTGCATAGTTCTAGCTCTCATAAATGGATACATGCCATGAATGAAGAGATGAAGTCTATGATGGACAATGACGTTTGGGATCTTATTGAATTACTTAAATTCGAAGCCCATTGGTTGCAAATGGATATTGAAAACCAAGAGGGATTTTAATGACCATATTGAGAGATATAAGGCACGGCTAGTCACTAAAGGCTTCACTCAAAATAAAGATATTGATTATAAAGAAACTTTCTCTCTCATCTCTTTGAAAAAATCATTTAGAACAATTATGCCATTGATCACACATTTTGACTTGAAACTACATCAGATGAATGTCAAAACAGTGTTTCTCAATGAAGACATTGATGAGACATTTTATATGATGCAACCAGAAAATTTTGTGTCAGATGATCCAAAATCTATGGTTTGCAAGCTCAAGAAATCCATATATGGACTCTCAAGTAAGCTTCCCGTCAATGGTATCAAAAGTTTCATCAAGTCATTACCTTATATGGTCTCAAGGTAAATGTATTTGATGATTGTGAGTACCACAAGTTCAGTGGGACTAAATATATTTTTATGGTTGACATTCTACTTGCAAGTAGTGATATCAGATTGCTTCATGGAACTAAGAAATTTCTGATGAAGAATTTCAAAATGAAAGATCTTGGTGATGCATCTTTTGTATTAGGAATTCAAATACTTAGAGATCGCTCTCGAGGTATTCTTGGATTGTCACAAAAGAGCTATATCGATAAAGCTTTAAGTAGATTTGGCATGAAAGACAGTAAGCCAAGAGACACACTTGTAGCTAAAGGAGATGAGTTTAGTCTCAAATAATGCCCCAGTAATAATCTTGAGTAAAAGGAAATGCAGAAGATTCCTTATGCATTTGTTATAGGAAGTCTAATGTATGTACAAGTCTATACTCGTCCCGATATAACATTCATTATGGAGTATTGGGTAGATATTTAATAATCCAAGATTACAATATTGGACAGCAGCGAAATGCGTGTTGTGTTATTTGAAGAGGACAAAAGACCACATGCTCACTTATCGGAGATTAGAAAATTTGGAGATCATTTGGTACTCCTACTCCGATTTTACGAGATGTCAAGATAACATGCGCTCCACATCAGGTTATGTCTACATATTAGCTAGAGGAGCCATATCGTGGAAGTCTGTAAAACAGACTCTTATGGCTTCTTCAGCTATGGCAGCAGAGTTTGTAGCTTGTTATGAGGCATCCCATCATGGTCTATTGCTATGGAATTTTCTTACGGAATTATGAGTTATAGATGGAATTGACAGACCCCTAAAGATTTATTGTGACAACAAGTTGGCAGTCCCGTATTCCAATAACAATAGACGCTCGACAAAGTCAAAGTTTATTAATATTAAATTTCTAGTTGTTAAAGAAAGATTTTAGAATATACAAATTTTAATAGAACATATGGGAACAAAGTATATGCTAGCTGATCCACTAACCAAAGGATTGATACCTAAGGGCTTTCATGAGCACATTGCTCATATGGGTGTTATTCTGGATGATACCTTGGTTTAGTAGGAGTGTTCTTATTCAATATTTCGTTCTATTACTTACTATGTTTCTGCATAATAAAATTGATGCTTATTATACAATATCAAATTATGGCTTAAAGATTTTGAAATGATCTCACTGAAGAATAAAGAAGGATGAGTCGTAAGTTTTTCGTTGCTTTGAGATCACACTTACGAAATTTCCATGCTACTCATCCATATTTGATCTCTGTCATTTAGTATATTAGTATATGGTGGTTGTCGCGGTCTTGTCACAAATTGAATATGATGAAAATCACAGTAATTCCATTATCTATATATATTAGATGGACCGGATTGTTTTAAGGGAAATCAAAGAATAAATAGCATACAAAAGCGCGCCTAAAGATTTTATGATATAATTGAATAGAGTATAAAACAGAACTGATGAAAATTTACCAGTTGTATATATAAGCACAAATGATGAATATGGAAGCAAAATTGATGAATATAGAACTACAATTGATAAATATGGAACCATAAAATAATCTGATGAATATGGAAGCAAAACTGATGAATATGGAAGCACAACTGATGAATATTTAACCATAAATAATCTGATGAATATGGAAGCAAAACTGATGAAATACTGATGAATATGGAACCATAATAATCTGATGAATATGAAAGCAAAATTGATGAAATGGAAGTCAAAATGATAATATGAAAGCACAACTAAGGAATATGGAACCATAAATAATTTGATGAATATGGAACCATAAACGACGTCATTTTAAACAAATTTTAAATGAAGTCGCAAATGGGAGTAGGTGCTCTCGGAGCACGGAAGAGATTTTGGTTAGTGGCTAGGAGCATTGTTTCATGAAAATTGATTCACCGAACAGGAATAAATTAACCAAATTAGTTCGGTTCAGTTAATTTGGTCAAGAATAACAAAATTGATTATTTTTGTTTAGTTATGAGAGAAGATATTCTTAGAATTGGTTAGCCGAATTAGCTGAAAAAATAATTTTATTAAACTAAAACTAAAATTTGTATATAAATATATTGATTTTATTAAATATTTTAATTTAATTTAGTTAATTATGCACTTAATCGATAACCGAATAACTGATTTTTTTATTAACATCTAATTCGGTTCGATTATCGGTCAGGATTTTTCTAATTCGGTTAATTTAGTCTGGTTAATCAAATAACAATCTGGTTCAGTTAATGACTGATGCTCTCCTAAATATGTGCATCTAATGGAGATTTGGGGATCGAATCCAATGAATATGAGGCATGGCATTTAAAACATATCTATGATGGTGGATCGGCACCTGTGACGAAGAGCAAAGTCCAGTGGTGTTTCCGTTGTTTTCAACAATGAAAGGAGTGGAGGTTTGGACTGAGATCAGAAGCTCATTGAGTCTGTGGCTGGTTTGGTTCTTTGTTGAACCGAGTTGAACTAGCCATCTACTGACTGATCTGATTTAATTTTTGTTGTCAAAATTGGTTTGGTTTAGATCCAATTGTATTAGTTCAGTTTGGCACAATCAAATAAGAAGTTTTCCAGTGTTGATAGATCAAAGTTTGATTCAATTATAGAACTATTCAGTTAGATTGAACCATTGCCAAGTAAAAATTTGAAAAAAATGATATTTTTAAATTTTTTGCTAAAACATTAAAAGCTAGTTGATAATTTAACACAATTAATTTTGTTTGAAAGGAATATAAAATTAGTATTTTTTGAAATCTCTTATGTGCATCATGTTACATTGAACTTATGTTATTTGATGAACAACAAAACATTTTGAGCAATTTTTGTAGGAGTTTAACTTGTTTGAATTTAAATTATCAAATTGCCCACTAGTGTTAAATATTTGTTATCATGAAGATATAATCGCATGAGTTGATATAAGTTTTGAGTCATATTTCGTGTAATTAATTTATATTGTATACGCGTCTTAAAGATGTGAGATATGCTTGCTACATTTCATTCAACAAGTACATGTACAAACATCATAAGATGGTGGTTATGATCTACGTTTATCATAACTAATATATCTTATGAAACTAAGAACTAAGAAAGATGTTATATGAGCAGTGGCGACTAATGCAGGTGTTGAATATGTCGGTGTAGGTGCTACAAGCACTGCTATTACACATATCACTATTGACTGCACTATTAGATGTAGATGTGATTTTGAATGCTGCTGAACATATGACTGTCAGTGTTCCGATTATGTTCACATGGTTCTTGCACACATATGTAAGTTATGTGTGTAACTATTTACGTTATCGTTTTGTAAATGAATTAGGATAAATATACTAAAGAGTTTATATATTTATATATACACACACACATTCGGGAAGAGATTCAGGATGAGCTAAGTCGAGTGGTATTGGAGGAGGAGCAAGCAGATCGATTTTTTTGAGGAAAGTCATCATGTGGTCAGTTTACAACACCAATCTATTCTAATTTATATATCTCACGATCTCATCTCAATAGTGGAATTGGATTTGGAGTCCATAGTTGCTGGAGAAGATAAATGCATTTATTCGAAGGTTCTTAAACAACGTAATCCGGTGAAATCTAGGGTTAAGGCGAAAGGCATCAATTTAGCTTCAATGTGTTTGTGTTGTTTTGAGCCAAAAATAAAGATAGTAAACCATTTGTTTGTTACAAGGAAGCTAGCAACGAAAGGTGATATATTTAAGGGGGTTTTAGACAAGCGAGGATGTCTACGCTCTTTCAGTTTAGCTGAATTTGGGTTGGAGCATCGATATCTAAAACTCAGGTGGACTTTGTCACTCAAATCATTGTGGCGTTGGTTGTTGAGAGATCTGGTGCACTAGAAATCAGTGTCTTCATGATGATGATATAATATTTCAATTGGTGGAGAGGAAGATTCATAATTAGTTTTATATGTGACTGTCAGATTATAAGGTTACAACAGCCAATTAAGGTATGGCCGAGTTAGCTATTCAGGCTTTAGCTTCGATCAATATTGAGTAGAAGGATTTTTTATTTGCGTAAGAATCAGAGGGTGTAATGCTAAATACTAATGATACAACATCAAGCCACGGGAGTACTGGAGGAGGAATTGTGAGACATGTTGAAGGTTTTCTGTGGATACTGTTCACCATGACATTTGCTAGTATAACAAATATAAAAGCTGAGTTTCAAGCTGCATTGGAAGGAATGAGGCATGCAAAGTCTAGGGGTCTCAGGGTGGCTGAATTTCAAACAGGCTCAAATATTGTTGTTGATGTTCTTAATGGTAGGGAGCGATGTCCATGAATGTTTGTATATTTATCTACAATTACACATATTGCTTCAAGGTGTTCAAGTGAAGCATATCTTCAGGAAGGCTAACAATGTGGCAGATAGATTGGTGTATCAAGGTCATCAGATTGGTAATTTTCATTCCACTTCCAATTTGGAGTTTTCAACAGAAGTTCAAACAATAGTAAAGCTATATGCTAGACATACTATGTATTGTAGAGTCTTATAGTTTTGATTCTCTCTTTTATTTTTCGGCCAACAGAGCCAGTTTTTTTATTGCCATCAGTCATGCTAAAAAATTGGTTAGCATCAATGTATAAATCTGACTCTAATTTCTCATAAAATTAGAAATCAAACTCCATTGTAATACAAATAATTTTATACTTAGAGTACCAATTAAGTCACATTTTGTCATAAGAAATTTCTCTTGTAATTCATGTACATATTTTCTTTGAGACTTAAAATTCTTGGCTACTAATTGTTTCACTTCAATGTTGAGGGGACAATATGCATTCATCTCAAATAAGACATACTGAGAAAAGAATCATCTTGAACTACTTAAGTTCATAGAATAATTGTTCATCAACTGTGTAAATTTATCTTGAACGTGTATGCAAATTAATCATCATAAGCTGGTGACCCTTCATTTCCATGTTTGATGAAAACAATGAGTTCATAACGACACACGACACTAAAACAAAACTTTTTTCATAAAATAGCACTCAATTCGATTATATCAATCTATAGATTGCATTTTGCACTTATTAAGTTTTTTGATAATCAAACACAAGATTAAAAATTTGTCAATAGTACATGATTGAAACACTCCTCAACATACCCTTCACCTATTATACAAATTAATATGCACCCGATTATACAATACATAAATAAGACGTTGAGGACAATCATCTTTCTTTATTGTTGCCATAACCCTTCCTTCATAACGAGTTCCTCATAAACAATCATTTTTTTAATTATTAAATCTAATGTAGAACCAGCTCTCACATTTATATCCTCTTTGATCATTCAAGAAAAAAAAGTGACCAACTTTCTTTGTATACTATCAAAATACACATATTTTCCGGTCAGAGAGTTGGCCGGAAAAATGAATTCTAGTCACTTTCTGGCCATTTTTTGTCAAATTAAAATGATCTAGACTAGGCCCAAAAATATTTTTGGCCACTTTACCATTTTTTGGTGTCTTTTTATGGCCAAATAGCAACCAATCAATTCTTCTGGTAGTTTCCAGCCATTTTCCGATCAATTTTTAATTTACATTTATTGTTTTTTTGGCTCTTTTCTACCATTCAGCCAATTTCGATCAAAATTTAGAAAAATAGTTTTTTACCAAAATTGAAATTTTGAATTCAAATTTAAAATTTAAAATTCAATATATATATATATATTAAATTTATAATTTCATTTTTTAAAAATTAATTACATTTAGAATTTAATTTTAATTTAATAATTGTTGTTGTCAAAAAAATTGATTATTAAATTTTAAATTTTGACATGTACGGAGGTTTATTGTGTAGTGGCCTTTGTTTTTGAGTTATTTTCAATGGTGCATGGATTAACTTTGATTAACAGAAAAAACGAAAATAAATGGAGGTTGTGTTTGTGTAAGAAGAAAATGGAGGAACAAAAGTAAATTAGGTTGTGTGTGTAAAAAGTTAGAAAAAAATAGAGAAATAAATAAAATAGCAGTAGTGAATGAGAATGTGGTTGTACTTATAGAGAGATTGGGAAACAGATGTGTCATATGAGGTTGTGTTTGTGGAGATTTCTATTTATTGAGAAATAAATACGAACTGTTGGTGTATTTAATCATTAGTGGATAATTGATATTTGATGCATCCATGTGAGATCTTATAAACCAATAGAAAATCAGTATTTTTCCGGATTTTATGGCTACATGCGTTTGTTGATGGAGAATGCGAACCATTAGATGAAGTTGATGATGCTCCATGTGAAATCTGATAAGCCAATAAAAATGAGCACTTTTTCAATCATTTCCGCCCACTTTACGGCTACTTTTTTATTTACTTTTTCTTGATGTTTTCTGGTCACTTTCTGCTCATTTTATGACAACTTTTTAGTTATGTTTTCCGTTCGTTTTACAAACAACTTTTTAGAGATATTTTCCGACCAATTTTTTTATTTATTTTTTAATCTTATTTTCTTGCCACACACTGACTATTTTTTGGGCAGTGTTTGATTACATATAATTTTTATTTGAAAATATCAATTTTGATAAAAATAGACCAAAAACACTGAAAACAGTCACAAATTTTGGGCCAATGTGTTTCTTAACTGAAGAGCTATTTTTTTATAATGATAGGATTATGCATACACACAATTATTATTAGTTATAATTATGAAACCTCCCTACCAATAAAACTAACCACCATATATATAACTTGATTTGCATTATTACAGAAACAAGCCCAAATCAACCAAACTTTCAGGGCCATATGCTCTCAAAAAGCTTCTTCAAACACGTGATACGCATATCTAATTAATGTTCAGTGTAATTCATTCGTAACTCATCTTCACTCCATTTTAGGTCTAATAATCTTCTCTTCAACCTATGAGACAGCATAAGTTTCACCAACAGAGCCAAAAACACCATACAATCAGACTTTAAACTCTTCAATCCCAATTCCTATCATTCTCCTATTAATTAAATAGTACAAATGTTATTATTTTTCTAAAAAATTAGTTAGACTGAACTCGTCAATGAAAATTAAAACCATGCGAAAACACACTCTACAAAGTTTTACAATGTTGACCCCGCAAATTATTTGCAGCTCTTACTAAAAAACGACCTTGTTTATGTTGTTGGCTCATATAGCCCGATACGATATGAACAATAAAAAAATTCAAAAAAATTAAATTATTTTGATTTAAAAAAACTCAAATAACAATTTAAATTAATAAATTTTATTTTTTATATTCATTAGTA